>CANUEY010146108.1:0-24636 GCA_948099555.1 Croton setiger | reverse complement strand
TCATTCTCAACAATTATATACCTCCTGCAGCCATTATATTCTGTCCACACTAAAATCAACGTCAGTCGCACCACTGCTCTATCCACCCGACATACTTCGCATACCTGATCGTAAAGTTGATCGAAAGACATTTGACATTTTACGACTATAATCGCATCCGCGCGACTGGGATTTAGCCCGATCACACCGTCGATGAGAGGAAACTCGCTGCTCCAGTAAATATTTAACGCAAAAGGAGAGGTAAATGCCATTTTACAGAATATCTACTGCTCAAAATTGACTGTTTAACTTGTAGGTTAATTTTTTCTCTCTCACATTTGTTTTTTACATTCTGAATTTGGGGGTATTTATTAACATTTTCGTTCGCAATCTTCGTATGAGAACTCTTTTCTGCAATTCCTGCAATTGGCCAACTTTTCAGAGAGTTCGCATTTGATGTATGCGAACACACGTCCCTATGCATAAGTCCGCTTTCAGAAAATGCGAACAAAGAGTTCGCATTCCTGGAATGCGAACTACTAACACAAATTAAGAGTTCGCATTCCTTGAATGCGAACTCCGTAGATTTGTCCACTTTTAAATTTTTCAACCTTCTAATTTCCACTTTTTTTTTTATTACTCCTATGTCAATCACCCGTAGCAATGGTCTCATGGCCAGCTCTAGCACACCGAACGACTTGAGCCCTTCTAAGACCTAACCTAATTTTAGTACAAACCTAAGTTCTCCAGCACCACTTCCTTCTGCTGGTGCGAGTCTAGTCTTTTTTTTTTTTATCAGAGCGGAACTCCGCCTCTTTCAAGCTTTTCTGTTAGCCTGTGACATTCTACTCCACATCAGAATAGCAAGGCCTAATATGGCTTCCATTGTTCATGGATTTGTTGTTTCTTAAATTTTCAATTTTTTTTATTTGCTTTTTTAAATTACTTCTTAAACTTCACCAAATTCATTTCCTATTTTGTGGCTTTGATTACTGATTGGCTTTGATTGTTATTATCTTTACCGTCAAAATTGGATTTGAATACCAATTAGCTTTAATCCATAAACTATTTGTTGGTTTCTTTTGTTGTTCTAAACTTTGATTTTGCAAATCTCCTAATTCTTTGTGGTCTAGATTTTTTTGGATGGGAAATATAAGAATTTAATTTGAGATAGCCCAGAATAACCATTTACTTGAGCTAGTGGCGCCAGAATTGTCTCTGGTCGGCGGCATGAGGTTGGCTCGGGCAGAAATGGCTAGCAAAGGGTCTAAAGAAGTATTATAGGTTGTCCAAAATATAGCATTAAAATAATCTAATATATAAAGTACAAACTACACTGATAAAAGAATATATAAAAAAACATTAGGAATAAATTAGTAAATATTCTCTCAATTCTTTTTTTAGAATATACACTATAATTCTTTAGTTTTTAATAACAAACATTGTCTCCAAATAGTAAAGATTAAAAATTACTTTTTTTCATCATGAACTTTTAACAATAACTAGTAAACATCAAAATATAATTTTTCCCGCTAAACAATCAAATCAGTTTTGAGCATAGAGTTAATCAAGTAAATTTCAATTTGAAATTCTGAGTGTAAAATATTAAAAACGAATTTAGAAAATTTGGTGTAAAAAATTATATTTTAATTCTTGTTAAATGTAGATGATGAGGAAAATAATAGTTTAATCATTGAAGTTAAATAACATCTTTCTTAGTTAAAAAACGATATGTGTGGAACAAACGGATGGGTTCTCGTTTACCCACAAACAAAACGACAGTCATTTTGCCTTTTCTCCATTATACTTTCTCTCAGAAATTTGATCAAGCATCTGGAATGCAGTGAACGAAGCACATGAAATTACGTCACATAAAGAATTGCGGCAACAACTCATGCTTGAGCTTTATGATAGAACTGATGGCAAGGAAGCTAACACGACAAAGGAAATAAGAGAAGAAGAAGAAGCAGCCATAGCAGCGGTAGGTGAAAGCCAACTTGAAGCAATTTTCTAATCCAATCTTTTCAGACCGTAATTGCATGAATTTCGTTTGAATTGGTAAATATCTGGAAGTAAGAAAATAATTAGTTCAGTAAATATTAGGAAAAATAAAATAGGCAAAATTCAATAATTGCTTGAATTTCTTGAAACTCACTATTTTCCTTCCGGGAAAGCTTTGCATTAGTTTTCGCAACTGACTTTGGTTTTATTGAATCTTGAGGAAATCTTCCATCCCATGCACAATGATATAAAATTGATAATTTTAACATTAAGAAATCAATTTTGAAATGGAAAAATAAAGCAGATATGAATCAATTAAGTTTTTTTTTTTTTTAAAAAAAAAGTATTTTTCTAATTACATGTGGAAGAAGAACGTTTGAATAACAGTTATATTCTGAAGTGGAAATTGTGGTGGTTGTATGTGTTCGTGAAGTTTAAAAATAGGTGTTTGATGAAGTGCACTCCAATTGTTCGATAAAATGCCTAACTGAGAGAAGCTTGCAGATTTTAGCTACGGGTGTTTAAAAGTTTTAGCAGAACTTAGAAGTTGAAGTGGCTATAGCTATTTGAGTCTTAAAATTTGCATTTTAATGATTGACTTTGTGTTAATTTCAAACATGATGAACACAACAAAAACAAACCTAGATCTTTGGAATAGATTTACCCGCTATTTTGCTCTAATACCAAATGTTAGAAACCCTATGAACCCTAACGTTAACTTGACACTAAACAAATTAAATATAAATAAATAGATAGAAATTTACCTTGTAGGTCGACTCAAATCTAACCAATGCGTAACTTTATGGCAATAAACCTTAAACCCCGATGCACAATTAGGATAATTGAATATCAATCAACTCATTAAACACCTCCTAAGCCACCCTAAACTTAACAAAGCCCAAATGACTATGATGGAAAGATTTGTAAGATTGAACTAAAAAACGCCACAACAATCGTTAATAAGTAATCTAAATTCGTGATACAATATATGAAAGTGAATTCTCATATCTCTCTCAATAGCAAAGATAATTGCAAAATGAATAAATTTGATTAATAAATAAGCTGAAATTTCCATGTTTACATCCAAAAAATCCTATTTATAAGTTTACAATAAGTAGTCCTAACCCTAGAAGGAAAATACTCAAAATAAATTTGCATCTGACTAACGCGGCACGGCCACGGATAGACCATCTGACTAACACAACGAATGCATCATAAATTATAAAATCCAACTCTGAATTGTAAGATGTGAAAGAAAGGGGGGAAAAACACACTTTTATTAAAAACAAATAATGAGTGAGACTGGTTTATACACTCTGCTGTACACACTTCCATCCTCAGTTGTAAAATACATCATCCTAAGCTGTCTGAATTTTCTCAAGCTCTCCTAAACACTACATAAATCAATTTTTCCAACTGAAAAAATGAGAACAAAAATGCAAGCTCACAACAAACCTGTGACCAGAAAGAATACCAAGCAACTAAACTCAACCAATAAAGCTAGACATTCAAACCCGCCATATCGAAATAAAAAATAATAATAATAAATTATAATAATAACAATAATTAAAGAATCTTGTGTTGTCCATCATCAACCAAGAAATAGGCTTCCCGGGAGCAGAAGCAGCTAAAAATGCACTGATGCTGTCCCTTTCACTTCTGAGTTCTCAAAAACTGAGCTTCCCCACACTGCAGGAAGAATAAAGCCCGTCATTTAGAAAACCATAGCATTTAAAGATGCTAAATAGATGGGAGAATTTGTACAAATTCACAATCAAGCTTTCTTCCACCTGCAAGCATTAGCTGCAGGGAGTTGAAGGAAAAGAAGATGCATGAAGCAGCCTCAGAACAACTGAAGGGCCATTTTAAGCTTGTTCTGTTTCCATTTCGGCATCTTATAGAACGCGTCCTTCGCCATTCCAAATTTCTCCCTAAACTCCGCTGATGAAAGGTAAGTCTGCAGACATGACAAGAATAATCAAGAGTTGGTCCCAAACTAGTTAATTAAATCATCCATTCTGATCAAGTTAATATCTTGGGAAGACATTAAGGAGGAACATCTTAAGCAGTTCCATGGATGTGTTATACTTCAGGTAAATCTACTGAGAATAATTTACCTCTCGCTTTGTCACATCAATTTCAGCAACAGGGTCTGTCGAATTAATTTTGAGGCGTTCATATGGATATGTTGTAAGCCCTTCCTCATCTTCAGCTTCACCTTCTTTAACATCTTCCTGTATAGTGAGGGATTCTATTCTGCTGCTCATAGTATTCTCCTTATTGTTCAACTCAGGTGTTGATTTCTCGGGAGTTGATTTCTGCGTCTCAGGGCTCACTTCATATGGAAATAGAAGGCATATCAAATTTATGCAGAACATATAGATATATACATAGTAGAAATTCAATTGCCTTCATAAAGCTTGAATGATCAAGTACCTTTGATAGAACGGGGCATTATAACTTGTCGAGCAGGAAGTGGTTGTTCAAAACTTGCAGTAAGAGCTGCTATAGCTGCAGATTTGGAGGCCAAATTTCCTGAATCAGGGCTCGATTTAGGATAAATCTTCCTAACAACCGGTGGTGGAGTTGAAAGGTTCCTGCCATTAGGATTCTCGAAATTTGCAGCTAGTGCATTGAAAGCAGGTGACCTGCCTCTCACTCGAACTCGGTCAGGGCTGAAAGACATGCTTCTGGATCGCTGAGATTTGTCCGGCACGCTACTAGATCTTCCTCCATGGGATACAGGTGTTCTTCGTTTAGGTTTCTAATCGTGCACCATTTACATAATCAGAAACAAAACTAAACTGTATTCTGGTGGAACACATATCTATAGATTATGATTGTGGAAACTGCAAATGGATTCAAAAGCAACTGGGAAAAATCTTACATCTAGAACTGGAGTACCACCATTTTTAACAATTGTAAGCTTCCTTTGGAAAGAGTTTCCATGCATCTGCATTCATATGAAGACATGAAAATCTCATGCAGAAATAAATTTTTAAAATAAACATAAGCTGTATATTATGATTTAACTCACAGCAGATTTTGCATGGTCCCAGGCAAAGAAACGTGTGAAGAAAGGTGGCTCACTCCCTTCCATAACAATAAATATTGGAGTATCACGAGATAACTTTTCTAACATGAAATCATTCTCAAGAAATTTCTGTTCAACATGAGAAGAAAAAATAATTAAATACATGCAGTTATATTTTTAGTACATATGATAAAACAATCAAAATCATTCTTGCAGCTCATCTAAGCTAAGCTTCATTTAGGCTTAAGAACTAAAGTGGAAAAGCTAGTCAAACAAAATTCAACTTTAGGCAGAAGATAGCAGCAACCAAAACCAAAATAATGCAATATTCCATGCTTTAACTGTCAAAAAGAAAAGTGCCAAACCTGCTAGAATATAGCCTAATATTACCATACCTCTCCAATAGTTAGAGCTTGCATTTTGAGCTTCAAATCAACTTGCTGTCCCACCCAGACAAAGATCTCAGAGTGACAATCCAAGATGAATATGTCTTCAGTCATCAGATCATCCTGGCTAAAGTTGTATATCTCATTCACCTACAGTAGCAAATGCAAGTCAAATCATAGATACAGTACTTCTCACACAAGGCAACATAATAATTATGCTTTCAGAATCCATAAACATAAGAAGTGCATGGTAGGAAATGAATATATTTTTTAAATAGGCATAATTTAAAAAAAGTACTAGATATTTATGGAGCTAGAAATGGGAAACAGGAATACATGTATACCTTCAGATTTCCTGCAGATCAGCATCCATTTCAGTAGCAATTAAAACCATTAAAGAAAGAAAGAGAAAGGATTAGAAATGAAGAGTAAAAACAGAAGTACAAGGAAACAAAATGAATATGACAATTATAAATGCAATTTCCCTACCTTTTGAGAAAATGCAAGAGAAAAGGTGAGGATCACTTTCGGCTTCTCTTACAATCTTTTGACTGGAATATTCAGTTTTTCCTCCCAATAAGTCCCAAAATTGCTCAGATTCAGATCCCTCCTTTTGTGTCTTGGATTGTACATTTGGCTGCAGAAAGTTTGCAATCATACAAGGAATGATTAAGAAGAGATAATACCCAGTGAATGCACTTGAAAGGGGCATCCCTATGCATGGGAGTAATTTGAGATATGTAGTGCAAAGATTAAAGAAGACACAGAAGTTCAGTTTAGTTCAGTTAATCAACACATAGCCTGTGAAACCCAAAGCCTTTATGCACTGAGAGACTCTTTTGAATGGAGTAATCTATCCTGGATGTATGCCAGGCTATATTACAATTTAAAAAGAAAAAATACAAAAAACAGGATGAGATTAAATTAAGACAACAGTTATCTGCATGTTCTGTAATGCAAGGACCCATTTAACATGCAACACTAACCCTCACCAATTTAGTGGAATCACATCAATAAATGAACGAGGATTCGAAGTCTCAAAACCAACACCCTAACTTCCCACGTTCTTCCATGGTGTCCAAAAAACTAATAATTTAACTAACCGGAAGAGATTCCTGGTTTCTACCAAAGAAAATCAATATAATAGCTCGAACTCCAAGAATCCAGCATCAACTTTATAAACAAAATATGGCCAGGAATTTCGATATTTACAGATCTTATATTTATGCTAAATATATGTAGTCAAAAACAAAGAGTCCCTTTTCCCTATCTACTGCATGAACATATGCACAAGTCAATATTAGAAGGATCTTTCGCTCTCACACTAATAAAGATGCATTTACACCATGACAGATGACTTAGGCAACAAAAGGGGCATCAATAAGAATCTTGGAGTACATGCAATGCACCTTAGATTTTTTTTCCCCTCTAGAAACACAGGAACCTAATTTAAAATGAAAATGAAATTCAGTCCTATTTTCCATCTGACATGCCCTTAATTCAACCATGCCAAAGATTTTTAATATATAAAATAACTCTGCTATTACAGAATTTAGAAGAAAGTAAAAATCAAGACTTGCATGCTAATAAGGACCATTCAAACATCCCACAAACATTTCTAATCATTTGATGCGTAATTACAGCTTGGTATGAGAAGCAGCATTGTTTGTCATGCGTATTAGATGCCTTTGTTGGCTACTGCCAGCATGCTTCATTAATGTATTAGACATTTTTCCATTCAAAATTATCCCAGGTCAAACTTTTCATCTTATATCAATCTAGTAAATGAAAGCATTAAGAGAATGGGTAAAACCTTTATCAGATCCAGCTGCCTTTCCACAAGTTCCTGGTCATCTGCACTTGTAAGGTTTCCAGACCATGTAAAGAGAGAAGAGTCATTGTGCAATATGTAACAGTAAGAGGAATTCAATGATGACGCAACCTGATTAAAAGTTCAATCAAGAAAGAAATAAGAGAATAAATATCAGCTTACATACAGAATAAAACTGATCCTGCACAAAATGCATGCAAACATTAAACAGATCATAGATCCAAGTCCAAAAAGTGCACTTATCACAGCCAAGTTGTCATAAATCTTTCTTCATGGCAATTTTGTAACTACGTAAGAATGAGACCAGTAACAGCAGGGAAGAATATAATAATAAGACACATCGCAGCATCCCTTCAGAATGATCTTTATCCCAAGCAAATTATTCACTTTTTTCCTTATAATCCATTATCCATTTAGATAAAAGAAATATAGCAGTCTCAGATTATACAAAGCAAGTAGCTGTATCTAAATAGACAATATTGGTTTTGAGAACATGTTTTAATTAGATGCAGCATATGATTGAACAGATTTCTGCAAGATTAAGTTCCCAAAACTGTAAGGCACATAACACAATTAACAAGGCAATGATGAAACATGAAGCAAGCAATAAGAACCTGATAAAGGGTTATTTCGAGAAAATGTAGCAGTTAATTAGCCAAATACTAAAATTTGATGATGAAAAAACACTCAGATACCCAGCTTTATACTGAGAATTTCGGGCGACTTAGAACTTCTACAAATAATTTAATAACAGAGCTTCAAAATGAAGCAAGGATCATATCAGAAAAACAATTTATCAAAAGAAAAGGTAAGAAAACATCAAATTTGAGAGCATTAAAGTTGGAATTCTCCAGGAAAACAAAATACAACCTTCAAACAGAATTTTAGAGCCTTAAGAATTAGACACTTTGGGAAATAGTAAGAGATACTTGGAAGTACTAATCTCAAGAAGATAATAAATAGCAATATGTTAGGATGAAAAAGAGAACTACTTAAACTTAGCTGAAGGTTTAACAATAATTGCTTTTAAGCTTATACAGTATTAATTAAGTGGCCAGGAATGAAGTGTTTAACATATTTCATCAATTTCTCCTACTTTTGAGTTTTATCCCCTTCTAACCAAATGTGGATGCACACAAGTCAGAACAGGATTCAACTTATCAGGGAAATGAATCAACATGATCACAGGCACTTGTGGTACAAAACAAGCATCATGCTTAGTTGAAGAAAGAATGAATTCTCTGATTCTAAACTAAGAGCTCTAACATAAGGAGAAAGATACTCATCAATTTGAATAACAGACAAGTTCCAGCATTGAATAAAAAGAGAAAGACATACAGGATCAACTTGTATAGCTTGCATGTTATCTGGTCCAGAACCTTGAACTCGGAATAATGCGAGGCTATCCTCCTTATATGTCTCATCTGGGAGTTCATTTTCGGCAATGTAGTTCTTGTATCCAGTGCTTAGACCACCCTGTAAACCTTAAATTAGTTGCTTTCATAGGGAGCTAGAGAAAGGTCCAAGGCTAAGAATACTAATGAAGGAAACCTTGATCAAAGTTTCTTTCCAGTATATCTCAAAATGCCACAAACCTTAAACACAATAAAGCTCTGGAAGATTGACAAGAACTGAATTGGTTCATTTCCTTCATAGATGCGAGCCTAGGAAACAATTATAAATACAGGATTAGAAAGAAGCCCAAAAACAAATATCTTATCATTATGAAAAAACTTGCAGTCTGTGGCAAAAGAAAACACCTGTGCAGGAACAAACTTCAATGACTCAACCATCTTGGTTACTAGCAAATTAGCAGAAGCTCTTTCCTCCTGTAATTCAATGAGAAATGCAATATGAATGGAAAAATAAATAGAAAAAACATGTCGATATCTAGGCATTTTCGTATGTCCTTATGAGAAACAGAATTACATTACGGTACGTATATGTATCCGGATCTGCAGCAGCATTGTGGCTAAGTATATAAAAGCATTTTCCATACTAAATAGTAACCTTCAAAAGAATTACTTCCTAGTTCATGCACAAGCATATAATAATTCAACACAGATTAACATAATCATTAGATGTATGCTAAAACTGAGGCCACACATAATTAGGAAGCGTAAGCAAATTTCTTGTTGATTCAAATTGCATGTTACCTAATGAGCATAATTTAGCAACAAATGCTATTTCTGTACAGCAATTTTTTACACATTTAGCAAAAGTGCCCAAATGTCAACATGACAATGAGAAAAGGTGACAAAAAACAAAGATTCACAAAGGTCATATACTGACAGATCCACTTAATTAAGCAGGAGCATGAACAGAGGAATCTCTACAGCGCATCAAATGTATCAAATGAGTAAAAAAATGTCAAGAAACACGTGCAAAGAACCGCAGATTGATACCAAATGATGTCATGGTGATGAAACTCCAAAAGACGCAAGAAATTTTTTTTTAAAAAAAAACTTTATGTGGCTACCTATGCAAATTCAAATTGTTCATCCAAAAAGGAATCTAAACAAAATATATAATATTTGTGTGATCTGTTCTTTTATGCTACAATTTAGAAACCATATAAAGCAAAGAAAAGGTGAACTTTGCCCAACACTAACAACAGAATGGTATTTGCTTACAAAAGATGAGATCTAAAAGGTCAATTGATATCTTGACTCACTTGTCCCTTCTCCCTAATGGTAAGTTCCAATTGTATCTTGTAACAATGTTGCTGAAGTCATAATATACCTTTCTTGTCATTCAGACAAGACAAAACAGGATCTCTCAGAACTATTGGTTACAGCCCTTTATAGGTCAGGCATATGATAGCATATTCAACAGCAAGGGGGTTTTGTTTAAAAAAAAAAAAAGAAAACAGCAAGGAGGTGCAGAAAGTAAGGAATAAAATAAGCAGATAACATGTCAAACTCACCTCAACACTCTTCTTTCCAAACCAAGTTCCTATAAGATATTCTTCTTTGTCTTCTCCTGGATATGAGTACTGGAAAATGTAGCAATCTCCACTATAAATTTTTGACTGATCTGAAAGGAGAACCTTTTTCTGATCATCCACACGCCAAATCTGTGAAACCAAGTCATAATTGGCATCGTAGGTGAGATGTTACTTGCAGAAAGGACACTGATTATGAAATACAAATTGTTGTAACAAGGAAGCATTACAAAGTTGATCACAGAAAGCAAGAATATAAGAGAAATGCTCGAGAAGCAGTTTATAAAAAGAGAAACTTGCAGTGTGATCACTGATGAGCAGACAACACACATATCCATAGTTCTTTCACGAATTTGGATATAGATGTATTCATGAGAAGTACCACACCTCTCACAAGTTATTATTTGATCTATAGTTTTTTGACATTTCAATGATATTTCTAGAATATTTTCTAAATCCTTCTAACAAAATGCCATATTCCAAAAGCATATGAAGTATAGCTTCTTTCTTTACTACACTGATTGCATAACTCAAAAAGGATCCTACTTAAACTCCATTGCACATGTCCATACCTCCATGTCTTTTAGGCAATACCTACTGCTTCAGCCACCGATATATAAATATTATGATGCCTTACCTAGCCTCTTTGGTAAAGCCATGAGATGGAAGATCGAGATGCTATATGCAACAGAACTTTTGATAAAGGCAAACATTAATCAACAAAACCCTCAACCTAATAATTAAAATTTTCTGTGTATAAGTTTTATAGGCTCACTTGTTAAGATTTTAGTTTTGTGGATTGTATGGTTATAGAGTTGTAAAATTAGAAGAGGAAATAAAATAAAATAAAACAAAACCATTCTCATCCCATTTAGTAAAAGTCCAAGTATAACAAACTATTACTATTAGAAAAACAAATAAGCACCTGCAGATTTCCTGTGACATCAATATATGGTTGAGGTTCTTCCTTCACAGGAGCCGCTTTCAATAGACCCTTAACATTTACCCCTTGCCGTCTTAAAAGTGCTACAGAATCATTCAACAAAGAAAACCCTGAGTAACTTCACTTTGGCAGTGAAAATGATATACCAACATAAATGATACAGCAGAAGAAAACCCAAAAAATCTCTGAGATTGACTGACCTGCAACTTTGCCCCTACCATCCTCAGAGACAGCTACATCAGCTGTCTGAGGCCATGATTCAAACTTTGACCGGAACATCACAGTCTCAAATCCCTCAATGACGCGAATAATGTGGGACTTAGGTCGATCGGCTCCACGGACCAAATCCTGATGATTAAGATCAATAATAAGCACAGACTTGCACTAAAGCAATCTCCTACGTTGCACATGATACAAAATAAGCAATACCTCTGCAGCTCCACTTGCACTTTTCCTTTCATCAAGTGAGGTATTTCTGCCCATCCATACAAACACTTCCAGTCCACAGTCTAGAATATAACATTTATTTGTGTCCAGTAATTCCCTAGTCAACGAATCCGCCTCAACAGGTTGTGCTTGCCCCTTCTCCACACTTGAAATGAAAAAATGACAATTTAGTAATTTAAAAAGATTCCCACCTCAAATGTGGGATGCCAAATCAGCACTACTCTCTCTCTCTCATATAAATAAAACAAACAAAAAAAATTAACAGAGGACAGATCATTACTGCAACAACTTAGTAGGATAGTCAACAGTCTTATCCTCATCTGTGGTTGTTTTCCTAGGCAAAGGAGCAAAACCACCAAAGAAGCCCCAGAATTCTCCAGTTTCAGCATCAGCCATCAACTTTCCATCCTCTGCAACGAAACAAAAGTGCAGATTGTAACTCAAGGTAAGAGCAACATCCATTGCAGGACAATCTTTGACTTTCTAATTTATTTCTCTACTTACCAATGGCAGCTATCTCACATTTCCCATCATGATAAGTATCCTTGATGTACTGAACAACTTCTAAAGCTTTAGCTCTCTCTTGGATTGATGAATTGGAACCATTAAATTGAAAAATTTTTGACTTAGTATCAAGAATAAACACATCGTCATGGTTGAGTGAGGATCGGGCAAAAGGAACCTATCACAGGCACCCGATATAAGAGCTTAGAATAAGAATAAGGCACATATGATATACTAACGGTAATGGATTGAGATTCTTCATCAACAAAAAAGCTAAACTAATAGTAATAAACTTACCTCTTTTACATGAACAACATGTTTTCCTTTGCAAACAAATAAGCGTGTCTGATGTTCTTCGGCCTCAGCATGTTTGAAACCAGATGCAACCCCACCTTCTTGAGGTATAATACAAGGCTTAAAATAAGATAGGAACTTCTCAGTTTCATGGCCTTGTACCTCACGGTATTGTACAGCACGACCTCCAAGTGCCGCATCAAGTTCAACTGTTTTGATGGCAGCAACACCTGCTTCATCCTGTTTAAAAAAGCTGTGATCACAAGATGCAAAGCAAAGAACAGGGTGTCGATGCTACCAAATATAAAATATATGTGGAGAACTCACCTGAGATGTATCTTTACCAAGCCAATAATGAATATCATGACGTAAGGAGCCACTTTTTAGAGCAGTGGTCTGCAAAGGAAAAGTTGACATCGCATCATAATAATTCAAACTAATTTAAAAAGCCATGTTTTACACATAAGAGCATAAGAGAAAGGACATTTTCAAACAAAAATTAAAAGTTAACATGTTGAAAGGAAAACCAGAAGTCCTAGTGATAATACCAGGATTTATGAAGCAGATACCTTTAGTTACCAAATTTAATATGAAACATCTAAAACCCACAAAAGAAACCATACATGCAGTTAAAAAGAAATGAACAGTCAAATATGTGATTACTTAAAAGAAAAACCATCATGAATAATTTGGATATCAGGTGGCAGGTCCAGAATAAGATGCAGTGATGATACATGGCATTGTTTAGTAACATGAAAAATATTTATGGAAGACCAAATAATTATTTAAAGAATGCTCAAGCGACATTTAATAACGTGTCGGGAAAATTTCCAGTACGCAATATAACAGAACTGATATTTGGTTATTTTCCCCCCTTATCACATGATTTCAACAATTCTTTTACAGTCTATCCTAGAGGCAGTGTCAGAGATAGCCTACAAAGTCTATCCTAGAAGCGGAGACAGTGTTAGCTACAAAAGCAGTAGTTGTAGTACACATAAAGAAAAGAAAAGGAAAAACAAATAAAGTAAACAGCTCCTTATATATTTCAGAGCAGTACAATTTCTCCCTTCGAAGAATAGGCTCTTTTTAATGCCAGAAGGATTTGGAGAGAGTGCTTCCTAGTTGCATAAGGGACACATTATACTACCGTAGAGATAATATGTGCATTTTATGTAGCAGAAAAAGAGCATAGTCAACATATGCATTTCTAGAAATCAATAAAGGTTGGTGTTCTATTAGAACCCAGTTTTTAACTTAGGGAAATAATAAAGTTACACTAAATAGTCAAAACTAAAACGTTTAACAATCTGCAGTTCATCTCCACATAACATTCAATAGGTCTTAGGTCTTAAAATTCAATTTGAATCTAAATCATGTATAGAATCAGTTATACAGTCCATTAATCCAAAATCAAATTTTAGAATTTGACTGAAAAGATGTAATCTACAGGTGCAGATTATTTAAAATTTCAGTTTCAATTTTTGATTGTAATTTTATTGATTTTTCATAATTAGAAACTCAGTTCTAAAAGAACCTCTTATCATTGACAGTAGCTAAAAAAATACTATAGATCATACTAGACCTAAATAAATTAATATTTGAAATTGCTTGCATATATAGATTTTTGAATGCACAAAAACTTTAAGACCTTTAGCAAAGGTATAATCCACATTCAGCCTCTTAATGCGATCATTACTATCTATTCTTCAGCCAATATACCAACCAGAGGAGAAAACTTCCAATAGCCAAAATTAAACCAAGTTAGCTGGTGATTGAAGCGTATCAATTTTGGGCCCAAAAGTAGCATATATCCATAGGAAACACAATTGGAAAGGAAATAAGCCACTAACCTTCAAAATAACATAGGAATCACCCGTGAAAAATTTCCCATGGGAAGACTTTGGAACAGGAACAGGGCGAAAATTTTCAATCCGCCAAATTTCTAGACCGCTACATATCAGTTAAGGATGGAACAATTTGAGGAAATCAAGGAGAAGTGACACATCAAAGTTTAACAGCACCAGCAACTCTAACCCCAGTCTCTTGATTAATCATTAAATTACAGCTTGCAATTTTCAATGTAAATTAAAACTGTATAGAAAAGAATTCAGAAGACTGCTGCAATGGTGAATTTACTGAACTATTATAATACAAAACATCATTTCATTAAGGATACGCCTTCTGTCCAGCTCCCTGGAAAGCTGAATCCAAATCTCTCATGGAAACAGCCATAGTGTTTCTTTGCTTAAATTATTTGAACTTTCACAGCCTTGATTTGAATGCAGAAACAATTTTAACCTGAAATAAAACAGGGACTGTAGGAATCATCTCACTCAATTGTTTCATGAAATAACTCTAAAGAATGGAGATGACAAAATACAAAACTTTTACTTGAGAGCAAATGATTGTTGATCAACCACAAGAACGTAAGAAAAACTGAAACATAAAATGCACTATTGACTGTAATACACTTCAAACTAATTCTTACCAGTTATGGAAATTTTGATCACCACATTAGCTGTGGTTATGCAGTTTAATAATCACAGTAAAATATGAATGTCAGTTGAACTGGCTAAGTCGATCAAAACTCGACATTCCACTGGCATGCATAACACAGCACCTTATCATCTTCCTACATTTACAAATAACTACCAGAAAACTTGCCCAAAAATAGGAGAGTAAATCCACCTGAAATCGTTCAATGACACTTTCACAAACCTCTTAACCTGTCCTTATAGGTAGGATCTCATAAGAAGGAAAACTAATATGGTAACTTGAGACACCAGTTTAAGTTGCTGCAATTCTTCATAGCTAATTTCACATTGAAGATGCTAAACGGCTCAAGACGAGTCGGATCATTTTAGTAAAATAATTGATTTTTGTATGCAATTAACTAAATGCCCATGGTACACGCTTGGAGGTAATAATTTAATGAAGGATAAGAGTGACAATGAACTATATTAACTGCACTTTTGATCCACCTAATTTTGAGCCGAGTATTATTGTTTCACAACACCATCATAATTTCCACAAATCAGTGGATTAAAATCTCTATTGATCACATCTTTCCAACAGTTTGAGCTCTTGAAAATATTTCCTTTCCACAACTCTATGCATAATTTTACCTACACATATCAAGCTGATAATTACAGCATACTATAAAATCATTTCTGCACTGATAGTTTTAATAAGAACTCCAATAAAGCTTCCGAGTCCAATCAGCAAAATTTCTGGCAGAAGTTAAAACTACAATATCAACTGGACAGGTAATGCAACCAACTAAAAGGAAATATTAACTCTAGAACTACATATTTCTGGTAATAAGGAAACAGGAGTTAGCCTCAAACAAATGCCCTATTGGTGCTACTTCTATCTCCTTATATTTGTTCCCTTATAAAACCTGAAAATTTATGCCATTCGAAGTAGGACCTATGTTTACAAACAAGTTTCCAATTAACCTACATGATGGTGTAAATATGGGCAACAAGCTGATAAATGATACTGTAGAGAAAAATAGATAGCAAAGGGCTTTTATAAACCAAAAATGTCATTAGTTAAATACACGAATCCAGGTAGTGCTTGCATCAGTGGATGAAATCAGAGCCAAAAAGCATTTGAGACACCAGCCAATCATAAAAA
Organism: Croton setiger; assembly: GCA_948099555.1. Lineage (NCBI taxonomy): Eukaryota > Viridiplantae > Streptophyta > Magnoliopsida > Malpighiales > Euphorbiaceae > Croton > Croton setiger. The sequence continues at coordinate 8,631 of CANUEY010146108.1, read as the reverse complement.
CAAGATGCATGAAGAAGAGAGCTTATTATTAGAAAGATAATAAAATATCAGGAAAAAAAAACTAGCATAAGAATTGGGAAATAATAATAATACATGCGCTAGACATGTCTCGGTCATCCAAAATTCAAAAACCAGATGTTTTTGGTTTCCCAAATAACGACGACATAAACCTCGAAGACAGCAATACTTGACTAAAATTCACATTATGAACGACACAAAATCAGCTTCATCATGCTGTTATCTGGCCTCATTGACCCAAATCAAACAACAACATCAAGCTACAAAAAGAACCCAGATCAATCAGAATTCATTACTGAAAAGGAGCTACACAAAATCCAGATCAAATATCCACAACCAGAAACAAACAAACCAAGCAATAAAGAAACAAAATTTTTGCTATTACCAATACGAATTCATTAAAAATAACAATATAAAAGCTAAACAAAATCCAACGTTCAATTTCACAACTTACCACCTACCACCCCAGACTACTTTTGATGACTTTATTGGTACTAACAAAGGAAACTTTAATTCAAAAACCCAGACGCCAAAAATAAGAAATGAACGAGAACACAAAAATTCACAATCTTTAAAAAAAAAAAAATTACCTGGTATTAGCAAGATACTCAAATAAAGAAGCAACCCAGATCCAATCGAATGTAAGAACTTAAGAAAAACCAATTTTTTTAACCTTTCTTATTTTTTTGGTTAATTTTTTCCTGTAGTAGCACAGACAGAGAAAAGGGGAGAGAAATGAGAAAGGTGAAAGAGATTGAGAGAGAAAGTAAAAAAAGTGGGATTAAGGAGGAAGAAGCAGAAGAAGAATGGGAAATGAAGTTTAGAGAGAGAAAAGCTAGAGAGAGAAAGAGAGTAGAGGTAAAAGATGGGTTGGAGGGAATGATGAGTGCCAGGCGTGCTTATCACTAACGGCAACAAAAGCCACCCCACAAGAACTTCAATGAACTGTTAATTTGACAATTTAAAATTAATTAGTATTCTTAATTGCTTTACCAATTTTGTTTTTCAACAATTATCATTATGATTATCAAATTAAGCAAATTTAGGACAAAATCAAAATTAATCACAACTGGGTTCTGAAGCATATTCCGAACAAGGTGCCAATTGTATGTACATATGTTTTCTTGTTAATTTGAATAGTTGTTTTCAGACATTTTCTTGAAATGGCTTTCTTTCATTTCCTTTACTTTTTGACTGGAAAATGTTAAGGGAAAAATCAACCAGTAAAAACCCTTTTTCATGCACATTTTTTTTTATCACACTCTTTGAATCTTTAGATTTATTTATTTATTTAAGATTCTTACAAGATTACAAAATGAAGCAAGAAAATCAAAGATAAATTAATAATTGTCTACAGAAAGAAAAAAGGAAATTGAAATAAAAAAGTTGATATACCTTTATGAGTCCATCTGCATCAATCTTTTACAGGTAGAATTTGTTGTTCTTCCTATAATAATCGAGAATCTTTTGTACTATGTATTATTATTAACAATCTAGAAAGTGTAATTTACTTAATTATTTGTCCCCAAAAAAATAAAAATATAAAATAATGAGAGAGAAAAAAAAGAATTGTTTTTTGAGAGAGAAGAGATAGGGCCAAGAATGGCTGGCCGGATAGAGAGAGAGGAGGAGGAGGAGGAGCTGAGCTCCGTTTTGTGTGGAAAGGAAGAAAATGGGAGAAAGGACTATCACCGTCCATCTTTCATGCATTGCCATTTATAACCTAAAAGATCAAGGTGGGGCTTGATGCTAGGGACTTTCCCATCTCTCCTCTCTTTTTTTTCCTTCTTTAGCAATTATTATCATACAAAACCTCAATTATACTTCATTAACTAAAGTTTACAAATTTGTCTAAAATTTTGAGCAGAAAAAAGAAAGTTTACAAATTTGAGTCTCAATTTTGGGTCAAATTTCAATTTACATTTTGCTTTCGATATAGGTCGACTAAATTTAAATTTAGATAAATTATTATATGAGATATCGTGAAAGAAACATGTTAATTTTTTTAACTCAAATGTGTAATAAAATTGTTATGAAAAATTTATTTTATAACCGTGATTATAAATTGATATGTGAATTCTGAATGTTTGTGGTGAAAAATATATTAGACCATATAATTGTAAAAATTTAAATTAAGATTTTTTTCTTCTCTTCAATCCTAAATTAAGTAATTTATCACAAGTAAGGTATGGTATACCAACTCAATATTAAGATGTAATTGCAAACAATATTATTGAAATTGGCCCATGAGCAATATGTGAACCAGGGGCTGAGCTAGGGGTGGTCGGTCGCCCATGTCCGACCTTGAAAATTCTATTTATATTGAGTATTAAATATATAATTCGGACTGTTAAAAAATAATAGTTGTTAGAATGGAGTGTGGTGGTCGGATGATGCAAATTGAAACCTAAGGACCTTTTCTATTATTATTTTCAGATTAAAAAAAAAAGGAAAAAGTGGTTTTTAACGTTCTCAAAACTAAAGAATTTTATGCAATAAAAAATTAATTTTTTTTTTTCAAAATCATGAATAAATTAACCGATGACAGTATAAATTAAGTTAGAGTTACCGTCCTCGTCTCCCTTCATCTAAATTTTGAACTTCGCCACAAATGTAAACAATTATATTATATCTAATTTAATCCCTATGATCAAAGGCGGTCAACTAAAAAACAATATATGGGTAAACTTTCAAACAAGCTCAATTAAACCAAATAATATTTTTAGCCATTCATGGTAATGGCCTAAGGTGGCCATGGATTGGTTAAATTCGTTGCAATTGCTGGATTTTGAACATAATTCACTGGAATTAACCTGCCCATTTTCTAAAAGGAGAAAGAGCCAACTTTAGTTTATATGCCCATTTTCATAGTTATTTAATGATAAACTATTTTTCAAAATTTTTTATTTTATATATGATACTGTTACAAAATTAAAAAAGAATGGATCATTGTGACTTATTTTATACATGTTAGTTTAAAATGAAATCCTGCAAGTTAGTGCGTATGTTTTTCCTTAAATTATACAGTGTCACATTCGATACTGTATAATGTAAAAAATAATATTTAAATTAGTGTACATAAGAATTATTCAGTTTAAACATAAACTATAAAAACAAATATATATTTAGACACGTTGTTTGGATTAATTAAAAGAAAATAAAACAAAACAAACATAAAATAAAAGAATTAACAAAAATAGATAAGCAAAGGTGGTAGTGGGACTTGCATTTTTTATTTTTATTTCCATTTATTATTCTCTTGCATCATGTAGGAGGAAGTATCATGAATATTTTCAAAGCCATCAATATCCAACTTTGTAAGATGACAATTTTGATTTTGACTTTTTCCCCCTCTTTTCACTTTCTTTTTTCATCATATTACTCAAACATCAAGTCAAAATTTATTTAGCTACTCTTTATATTTTTTAATATATATAAAAAGAAAAATAATTCTTTCATTTTGTTATACATGGTGATGGCACCAATGAAAATATCAACCAAAGCATTTTTTTTCTTAAATTAATGTATATATGCTTTTTTTCAAAAAAAAAACAACTCTTTTAATTTATAAATTTTTAAAAATGTATATTTGTATTTCTCATTGGATATTATAAAAAATAAAAAAGGATTATAAGAGATATTATAAACATATTACAAATCAATAAAAATGCAAGTAATATATATGAAGGTGAAGACATAAAATAAAATAAATAAAGTTACGAATTCTTAACATTAAAATAAATAAAAATTATGAATTTTTTTAACATTTTAAATAAAACCAAAATTACATAAAGTTGTTCAATTTGATAGTAAGAGCTAGATTAGCTCCTCTTTCATAATAAAAGAAGACCTACCTACAAAGTACAATCTACTAAATTTTACTAAGTACAATTTGGAATGTGTAAACTACAATTTCTCTCTCACACTACCAAATAATGTATAATATATTTGACCTTTTCTTTAGGCACCTTCCTATTTTTTTCATCTATATTGTAATTTAAAAATTTCGCCATCTACATATTAGTATTATCTAATAGTTGTATTTGTAACCATATGGTATATACAACTGCATTTATTAAACTAAATAATCACTCACTATTTCATATTAATTTGCCTCACACTCAACATTTGCTCCGATTTGGAAAAATATTTGTTATCATCTTTTTTGGATGCAAATTAAATTTTTAGTTAAGTCATGATGATTCAAATTACTAATTTTAGACTGAAAATGTGTATTTAATTAATTAAAATTAATTATTAGTATAGAATTGCACATCTAAATTACAAAACAATCACAAATTTGTTTTACGTTTATTTCCCACCCTACTTTTTCTTCATATCTATATATTTTGTCCACATATATATGATAGTATAGGTGGATTATTTTTTATAATAATCAATAATGTCTTAGTCCTATTAGTAATAACATTCTTTCTTTAAAATATTTTGAGAGATAAAATCATATACTTTTAAAACAAAATAAAATATAATAATTAGAATAAAGTTTTCTCTCGTTGTGCTACTTATATGAAAGATGAGTGTAAAATATTTCATATTATTATTTTATATTTGTATTAATTAATAAGTAAAATAATATTATCTATTCGAATGTAATTTGAATTTAATTAATAAATTATAAATAATTATATAGTATTCTTTATTATAATAATATTTAAATTTAATTAATTAATAATTAAATAAATTTTTCTTATAATATAATTTTAATTTATTAATTAATTATTATAAATAATTATAAGAAGGACATCTTTAACTTTACTAATATATAGATTTTACTATAACGTTTTAGACGATCTCAATGTTTCATTCGTGCTTTTATACTAAAACTTTTAATTATAGTATAATATTTTATATCTAATCAAATTTAAAAAAAAAAATTAAGTATTGACTAGATTTATATATTGTGCCCAAAAGCATTCGGAGGTCTCTATAATATGGTCTCTTTTTTTTTTATGAGGCCCCACTCTATTAGTAATGCTAATAAGCCCTCTACTATCAAACCTCTAACAGTGCGTGTTATACTGTTATGCATGATAATTAAAAAGAAGGTCGTTTGAAATGTAATTAAAAAGAAATTAAACTTCAGGGACTATTTCAAAATTTTAATCATCTTCTTGGACTATCCACTTTTTGCAATTAATAAACTCGCAAATTGCAATCAAATCGTAGAACCATCGACTTCACTTCACCAGTACCTCACCACCGGTTCTCGACTGTTCCGCTGTCAAATTGTTTTTTGTTTGTTTATCAGCAAGACCAGCCACTGTCTTTCACAAACAATTCGAGATCCAATTTCATCTCTTCACAAAAACCATCATCGCAATAGTTACCTAATCGCATTCAAACCAATTCATCGTTCTTAAATAGTTTACCTACATCTGACTTCCCGATCAATCCATCTCCACCGCGCCATCCACCATCTCAGCCGCCTCCTGGAACCCAGAACAATTACCATCAGACGCAATTGAAACCACCTATAGCAGTTTTTTCGTTATGCAATCGAACAGCCGCACCGTTCCCATTAATCCGACTAATCGCACGTCAATTCATACCCTCCGCTCCACCGCACAGCATCCTCTTTGATTGTCACCAACAACCGCTCCATCTTCTCCATCATCAGCGGCTCCACTGTCTATGAGGTCAGTTTAAGGATAATCGTCATTAATTTCGTTTGTATGTTCTTTTTTGTTGAATCTCTTTTTGCAATTCTGGTTGAGGTCTGTTCTACTGATCGGTGGATATGAAAGTGAAATACCATTACCTTTGAAGTAACGAAGAACGACGTTGTGAATTTGATATGTAAATTGAAATCGCTACTATAGTGTTAGGGTATTGAAATTTCAACAACTTGCTTTCGGTTGATGCTGCTGCTTTACTATGCTTTAATTCCTTAACATTCCTTTGGTTTTTGATTGAATGAAATTACTTTTGGGGGTTTGCTTACTTGTTTGGTCTCCTTGTTGTCTCACTTTCCTTCAACAAGTGTATATTAATTCTCTCACTCATACATATTTTGGAAAAATTTGGGTTTGCAATATGGTTTCTGAATTTAACTTGCATATAGCTGGGATTTACGGTTAGTTGCAGAGAAGAGAAGAAGAAACAGAGGAGGAAGATAAGAAATTAGTTTTCGTTATTTAAATTTCCATCAAAATGTGTCGTTTCGATTGGGAAGGTTCACACTCATCCCTTTTTAAGTGTAGTACATGCTCCATTAAATGTGAAGCGGGAGGGCTTTGTGAGACACAAGTTGATAGTATAGTATTTTATTAACACTACTAATAGATTGAGGGGCTTATAAAAAAAGAGAACAAAGTACAGGGGCCTCTAGATGCTTTTGGCGGCCATGTTTACATGCTTATAAGAGCATCTACAATGGTTGAGATGTTCAATCTCATTTTGTGGACCCATCTACAAAAAAGTATGCTTTATCTGAGAAAGTATGCACAAAAACTAAAATGAGATATATGAAAAATTAAAATATTGTCATCCAACAATGAGTCTCAATCTTAATCTCATTAATAGTCCCACAATATAAGTTCAATTATTTAAAAATTAGAAATTTAATCATATAAAATTTATAAAATTTAAAAATAATTGTTTTTACATGTGTCAATGATGTGTTGGATCTCATTTCGCTTTTTGAATCTCATCTAGTTAAGCGCAATCTCATTTTGATTAAACGATGGGTGTCAATCTCAATTTAATTGTGGACCCACGAAATGAGATTGAACACTACAAAATAAGCAACATTTGGTTATGACATTATATAATAATCCAGATTAATTTAAAGAGAAATATATTAAAATAATAATCCAATTTATAGACTATGATTAAAAAAAAAATCCAATTTATAGAAACAAATGGACAATGGCAACATCAAATCAAATGCATGAAATTGAAACTCCACCGTTTCCCTTCGATTCTGAACAACCACCACCCTTCTCTATCTGATCATCCCATCAACTTCGATCGAAACCATCTGCTCCAACTTTGGTTGAAACTTCTGTGCTTCAGGTACTTATTTATGCTTTTGATATTGTTTTGTATTTTCATTTATTTGCTGTGATTACTCTTTTTTTTAACTATGCTGCGATTCTCTATTTTGGTATGATTTCTGCTGAATTCCCTTCTGCTTTACTATTTCCGAATTTGCTGAAATTACAGTCTCATTTATTATAAATGCACAATATATGATTGATGAAATGCATAAGAAAGGCGTTTGATCGTTTTAAGAATGTATTAGATTATTTTGTGATTTTTTTTCTTTGCTTGGTGACTGTCGTGTTTGTGCTTTGCTTTTTGAGTGTCGTGTCCTAATTCGGTAATTTATAATTGTATATTGAGAGGTCCTAACTAGTTCAGTTTGATTTTCATTTGGATGGGCAATCAAGTTCCTTTGTTTTTCTTATTGTTTTGTATTTATAACCAGCCTCAGGAACATTTGGGTGTGGGTTTTGACTTTGACGCTAGACCTAATCCGAGTTTGAAGAATCTGAATTTAGTTTGGCTTTTGTGATCATATAAATTCCCTTGTAATGGCGAGTGTGGCACTGAGGTCGTCTAGGCGGATGTGTGGCAGCCGATTCTTTCCCATGTTATCTCCCACTTCCCAACTGCATTCACATGCTACAAGTTTTGGTAAGTTTAAGAGAACTTTATTTACAGATATTTTAGTTAATATAAGAGTTTTGAGAAGCATTATGTTATACTAGAAACTAGGTGGAATAGTTCAGCTTATCTAGAAATAACTTTTAGTTGGGTTGAGGCTTGAGACCACAGAAGAAATAAATTTTGTTTACCCAATTTAAAAAGACTCATATCCTTGTTGCCCTTATCATCCTACCCTCACTAGGTAGACTGAGTTTTTGGCATTTGATCCTTTCAAGAGTGGTAGAGGTAAACCTAAGAATGTTTGGAAGAATTTGTTGTTAGAGATTTAAAGACTTGAGAGTTTAGTTAGTGACAGATTAGAATGGAGGTGTAGGATCCATGTCTTGGAGCCTACCTAGTTTTGGTTTTATTATGTATTTATTTATTTATATATTTATTTTTTTTCAGTGGATAGCAGTTAGAGAATCCATACAGCCAGACCCATCTAGTTTGGGACTAAAGCTTGTAATTGTTGTTATTTTTGTTATTGATGCTTATAGGAAAACATAGTTTCGCAGAGATTTCTAGAAATAATACATTGCTGGTTCTTTTTCAGGATTTAAAGAAATAAGGGAAGAAGAAAAAAGTCAAATGGTCAGCAATGTATTCAGTAATGTAGCCTCAAATTATGATCTGATGAATGATGTGATGAGTTGTGGATTGCATAGATTATGGAAGGACAGGTCAGATGCTAAGAACACAATAGTGTCTGCTTATATTTCTCATGGTTGGATGGACCCAACAACAATCATCCTTCATCATGTTGACTCTTTTTTTGTGGGGAATTTTTCAGATTAGTTTCCAAACTGAACCCTTTCCCTGGCATGAAACATCTTGACGTGGCTGGTGGGACAGGTAAGTTCCACAATCAATAGTTGAATGTTGCAGTAGTTATGGACTTGTCAAATGATAACCATGAAAAAATGAGAATTGAAATATGAA
>CANUEY010146067.1:0-12944 GCA_948099555.1 Croton setiger | reverse complement strand
ATATTATATTTGTCGAAACAATACTCTTTCTATTTATATATTTTTTTTATATATTCTCTCTCTATATATATATATATATATATATATATATATATATATATATATATATATATATATATATATAACATGCAAACAAACAATAATGATAATAAAACCTTTTTATTATTAATAAAAATGAATAACATAAAAGTCTAATTAAATGACTTAGGGTACAAACACTAACATAAACTTGATAGTAGTTTATCTAGGAGTATATATACCAGTATATATATAAACTTTATGGTAGTATATATACTAGTATATATGATTCATATATACTAATATATATACTTTTTATTGCAGTATATATGGTTTATATATACTAACATAAGTGAATTATTGTTTGTGCAATAAATTGAATTTTTAATTTAATTTAATTTTAATTGGGTTTGATTCAAGTGATATGTTTAATTGTAATTGAGTTTACTTGTAATTGCATTCAATTGTAATTGGATTGAGTCATTATTGTATTTGGAAATGGATCTTTGCGCGTTGGGCCTTTGGAGTGGTTAAAGTCAAGAGCATGAAAGTTAAAAGCTTTAGAAAAAAAATTTAAAATAACTTCCAAAGGTAGTTGGTTGCAGTTACGTAGTCAAAACGCATGAACGAAGGAAATGCAGAATGTGGAACGTTCTCTAGAAGTGCTTTGGTGGAAGGCTATAGAAGGAAAAATTTCATATCTGCTTTTCATTTCTGTATAAATAGCTAGCTTTGTACATTGTAAAGGCCCCCTAATCAACAACAACAAATAAAATCAAATTCAAACTCAAACACAATTACAGACTTCATCAAGCCTTTTGTATCTGTTTGTCTCAAGTTCAATCCTACAACCATATTCTCTGCATCTCAAGCATTCAAAAGTGCATCTCTGGATTAACTTTGCAATCACTTGCTTCGATCGAATTTTCAATCTTAGAACAAGTTTTTTGCGTTATCCTTCCTTTCAAGTTGATTTAATCTTGGAAAGATAAATCAAAGTCTTCTTCCAGTCGATCTAATCTTGGAAAGAAAAATTCTAATCGTTCTCCGATTGATTTAATCTTGGAAAACGGAAATCATCCTTTCTGGTTGATTTAATCCTAGAAAGATAAAACAAAGTCTTTTTCCGGCCGATTTAATCATAAAAAGACAAAACTCAATTTTTCTCCGGTTGATTTAATCCTGGACAATAAAAACTAAACCATTAAGTTGTGTTCTAAATGTAATTCAATACGAACCTAAAAACTAAATTGGAATGCTTTGGGGAAGCGTTTACCGTGAAATCAACCCACAATTCAAGAAGTCAGATTTAGGTGCAAACTACAGTGTTGCCAACTCTTGAAATTCAAAAAAAAGGTCGTACTAACATAAGCTTGGATAGTCCATTCAAAGAAGGAGAAATCAATTCCCTATCTAGAGACACTTTGGATACTACTTTGGCTATGGAGACCAAACCTACTGAGAAATCCATCTAGATTGTGGATGATGAAAAGACTCATGATACGTCTGTCGTGCTGAGGATGATGTTAGAATCTCCTCTAGCAAATTTGTTACCAATAAGGAGTCAAACTCCAAATTGAAAAACCCTGAAAAGCTCGAGTTTATCTTCTTCCTCTCCTTCCTAATCTTACCACTATTGTCATCATCAACACCGTCATAACAGTAACATTACCACTTTCTCTCCTTTATAATCTGAAACCTAGAAAAATAAAATACAGCAACCAAATCAAGCTTTATAATTACTCCTATTTATTGTTTAAAACTTTTTATTTTTAAAACAAAAAATTAAGAAAAATAGTAAAAATAAAAAAGTTCAATTCGTGTAGTACCTCAAATCACCAAAACTAAAGTCGCTAATTGCTCTTTAACCAACCTAACACATCGGTGACAATAGTGTCGTTGCCCAAATGATTGGTTGTCACACAAGTCAACACCGTCGAACCAAACCAAAACTCAAACGACAATTATATGACCAGACCCACAACCTCCATGACCAAACGACAAGCACCAACTTTCCATTGCTTTATCATATTTGATCTAATTATTTGTATTTGTAGGTAATGATCTTATTTAAGATGGGCATAAGTTTAGAAGTTTAGTTATCATTTGTTTTTAAACTTTTCACCATAATTTTCAAATCATCAAGTGCAACCATTAATTCAAAATCTTGAACTTCACTTTTCTTAAACAAGATCTTAATGTCTTGCCTTTGGAGAAAAAGGTATCTAGTCTTTCTTGAAAAACAATAATCAAATTGATCTTGTTAGAAAATTGCAACCTATTAAGTTGTGGTGTAGTTTTTTGTAAAAGAAGAAGGAAATAAATGACAAAGAAACCGATCTTTGAAAACAATGACAGAGTGTGGTTAAGTGGCGATGGAGATAGTGAAAAGTCTTAAGGGACGATTGCGATTGCTGAAAGAGATAATTGTTCTACAATTTCATTTTTAAATAAATATGAAATAATACTAATTATAATGATAATTTATAAAATTTTTAAATTATAGTATATATTATTAAAAAGAACTGTAAACTATATATATTATTAAAAGTGGAGTATGGTCTTTTCAAAAAAAAGTATAAAATAAAATGGTTTTGACTAACAAAAACGTTGGGTAAAAAATAGAACAGTTTGAAAAATTAAAGGACCTAATAATAATAACTAGTTTTTCAAAACTGAAGGACTTAAAGTCAGATTTAACCAAACTTAAGGGACCTGAAAAAAATTAGACTTGTTAATATGTTGTTAATTTATTAGTATTATTTTGAAATATTATTAAGCGCTTCCGAATAAAGAAGGGATTCCGAATTCAATGTTGTTGAAGGATAACTAAAGTTCCTGTTCCTCCGGGTTTTAGATCGGAAAGGATACTTCCTCTTCCACCAGGACTTACGTCCTTTTCTCTCCATGTTCTTTACGTAGTTTAGGTTTCAGAATTGAATTAATTTATCAATTGAAATCCAATCCATGGCTCCAGCAACTCGATCAAGGTCAAGCTCTTCCAAAAGGGCAAAAGCTTCTGGCAACGATGAGGTGGAGCCGAAAAGGTATCCCAACAAACGACAAAAGCGAATTCAATTCGAGGAGCAGTGTGTTCCTTCAAAATCTTGTACGGAGAGGCACCTTTCCCGTTTTCTCCCTGGAGACATTGTTCCTGGTAGGTTAATCGATTTGGGGTTTTTCACTCGAGAAAGCTTTCAATTTGATAAATGGTTTAAAGATATGAATTGGGTATCAGTTGTGACAATGAAACAGAAATTCTATCCAGAATTAGTGAGACAGTTTTATGCTAATTTGACATATGATGTAAATAAAACCCAAATATATTCTTTCGTGAAAGGGAAAGAAATTATGTTAAATCAAAAGTCGTTGAAGAAAATTCTTAGGATTCCTAATTCAGGGACTGAGATGTATGACAGTGATAGTGAGAGATTAGAGGAAGAGGCTGGTGTTAGCATAGAAGAAGCCCTTAAAAAGGTTCTTGATAATCCTGATTTATCTAAAGTCTCAAAGGTTAATTCTTGCCACTTGAAACTTGAAATGAGGTTGCTTCACCAAATGGTAGTTCATATAATTCTACCTAGGAAAAGGAGCTTCAACAATGTATCATCCATGGATTCATTAGTCATGTGGCATATTCTCGAAGGAAAGCCTCTTAATCTTCCTTTTCTGTTGTTATCTCATATGATTGCTAGCTCAGAACAGAAAAATGCGCATTTGCCTTACGGGATGATTCTCACTTCAATATTTAACTATTTTAAAGTTTCTCTTGAGGGTGAAAAGTGTAGAGAATTGAAGAGTTCTGATATTTTCAATGAGGTGACTTTGCATAGAATGGGATATGTGAAAAATGAACGGGGCTGGTTTCTTAAGAAGGATAAAGCTATTGTTCAACCAAGTTCAGAAAATCAGTCTCCTAATGCTAATGAAGATGCTTTGCCGGTGTCATGCCAATCGGTTCCTTCTCATGACCCTTCTTCATTGTCTGAAGAAAATGCTACATCCTCTGCTTCTCCGCTTTCAGTTGTTTCTCCTGCGGGGGAAGGGCAGTCATCAGAGGAAGTTAGACAGCCAAGTATTATTGAAGGTATTTTCCAACTTGTAAAAGGTATGAAGGAAGATATGATGAATATGACCGTGGACTCTAAGCTGGATGAATTACAAAGAAAGATTGAGCATTTGCAATCACTAGTGATTCAACTTAGATGCCAACAGCAGGAGAAAACTGCTGGAGATATTTTCCTCCTCCTTGAATTTATTATGGCAGACATAAGGAGTTTGCGGTCCAAGATGAATAATTTTGGAAATAAGATTGTTATTTTGTTATCAGAACTTGATGAATTTCTTAGGGAGAAGCAGGATTTGGCTAAAGCTGATAGAGAAAGCATAGAGTGGATGATAGCTGAGACACTAACCTTCCAAGGACAAAATCGTGATATCATTTGTCGCTTTGAGACCATTAGCAGTGAAATCCAAGATTTTTGGGATTGCTTATCCTCTAGAATTGGGTGAGTGCCTTCTTGACTAGTTGTAATTTAGGATGTGATATTTTTGCTTATCATCCATTGGCTATCTAGTCAAGTTCCCTTCTAACTGATATTTAGTTAGATCACCATTTACTAGCAATTTGTGAAATGTATGGAGTATATACTTCCTGATTTGATCACTTGTTTTTGCTTTAGAAGAGGCATGGATTAGACATATACTTTTTTTTATGCATTATCACTTTTTAGGAATTCTTAAATGTTTGTATCATCTCATATGATTAATCGTTGAAGAAGAAAAATGCATGTTTGCTATATGTGGAATGATCATATCTGAATGTATAGTGAAAGCTCAAGGTGATTTTAGTTTTTTTATGCGACTACCTTCTCCTCCTATCGCAGATTTTTTTTTGGAAAAGCCTATCACAGGTCCTATTTAACCAACTTTCCTGATAGTAAATGTCCTAATTTTGTTTTTGCAGATGATAAGCAGCTGAGCCTGAGGACCAACTATGATATTCAGTGCAGAGGTCAGGCATTATGAATTCCAGGTGGATAATTTTGATCAGCACGTCACTTGGTTGCTAACAAGAAGTTTTGGTTCAATTTAGTTGATAGAAAAATCAAAGAATGGATGAATTGATGTTCATAAGTAAGATGGATGAACTTCATCTTTAGCTGGGATATTTGTTTTTGGTTTTGAAGTCCATTAATTGGCTAGTTATTTGGTGTCATTGTTAATATTACTATTTACTACCTTTTGATGCCTATACAGAGCAGCATGATCTCTTGACAATACACCCCACCAGTTCATAATTCCTATGTGGTAGTTATCTGCATAACCATTTTTTTACAAGTGTCAGTTTTAAATCTGGAGAACTTCTGCTTTGGTAGTTTTTTTGCTGAGGAGGAATGGAGATAACTGATTTTTTAGCCCCTTAAGTTTCAAATTTGGGATATGATCTGTAAATTCAATAGCTGAGATTCAGTTGATTTTTTTTTTTTTTTTTTGCATATAGTGGTTAAGGCGGCAATTAATATTTATTTATATCCTTAAAAAAAATGACTGGAATATAGAGAGATTTTAAGCGAAAGGCTAAGAAGTCCAAATACAATAAATAGGGTCTTAAATGGGTTGGTTGTAGGACTCCTAAGCCCAAATTGAGTTGTAATTCAATTACAAAATTATTACTATACAAATAAGATATATGGAAAGAAAAGGACAAAGGAGGCACAAGAGCAAGAGCAATAGAATAGTGCAGCATTTAAATCAAAAACTGGCTGCACATGGCTTGCACTTGCACCTTCCCTTCTCCTCCGCCACCCTACAAAACTGTAACCCATAAGCCATTCTATACATTTAATGAATGAGAGAGAGAAAGCATATCCCATTCCAGGATTACTACTACCAATTCCTCTTTTCTTTTTATTTTTCTCGTCTCTCTCGTCAATTCTTACATTTAATGCCCATTTAATGTCTCTCCGCAAATTGCCAGACTACTCTCTCTCCGCCCGACCCGACCATCCTTCTCCGTCCATCCAATCATCTCTTTCCACGTGTCTACCTCCTGTTATACCTCTCCGGTGATATTAACGCCTCCGGATCCCCGCACCTTAACCTGCTCGACGAGAACGCTGCCACCGACGACCTTACAAACATCGGGCTCGCCATCGATTTGCTCCGCCTCGATGATCCTCCGCCGCTGCCACCGCCTGTCGGATATCTTTCTGATAATGGAAAGAATCCCGATCCTCTTCGTCTGAAAAATGGCGATTTCATCCCTCTGCAATATCTGAATGAGAATACTCTAGCCTTTGATAATGATCCGAACGGCGACGAACGTTTATTCCAGAAACTGCCTCTCCTGTCACGCCAAGGAGATGCTGTTGCTGGTTCCATGACTAACATCCTCTCCGACGCCAAGCTCCGTTCGAATCCGAACGAGTAAGACCTTTTGAATAAGAAATCGCGTCGGTTGAATCTATCCTCTGATTGACTGTAGTTATTGAAATTATTGCTGTTTCTTCTCGATGAAGGTTCTTCAATGCATGGAGTAATCTCCGTCACCGTCGCTGTCGCTGTTGCTGTTGTGTTCGTGCTAGCATGAGATGGAGGCGGAGTTTGAATTATCGGTTCAAAACTAATACTACTTAGAATTGTGTCGTCGAGACTCGGTCGTATTCTAGCGGCCATCACCGGTATAAACGGCGACTCCGACAGGAATATTCTGGCACGGCAGAGAGGACAGTTAGCGTGAGACCTAAGCCATATATCAATACAATCGACGTGAAAGGCGTGATAGCAAACAGGAAGTGTACGGACATAGTCGTTCTCTTCGAATTCGAGCAAGCAAACGGCACACTCTTTGCTGTTATTGCTATTGCTCTGTTTGTGGAACCCATTTTTGGTGGTGTACAGAAACAGAGGCAAAGTCTTAATAACAGACTCGTCGAGTCCATACGGAGAATACATGTGAAATCCATCGGGCGAGTCGAATGGAGGAGGCGGAGAGTCAAGGTCGCCGTTCGAAGAAGGAAGATATCGCCGGCGATGGCGGCGACGCCACCTCCGCCACCGTCGTACTAGGCGGATGAGGTAACGGGAAATCAAGCGGGAGTAAGTGATTACTAGAAATGCTGTGGCTACCACTACTACCATGGCTATCAAAGGCGGGCTGAAGTCAACGGGAAGTTTGGTGTTGACCGGTGTTGATGATGATGATTGGTTATTCGTAATTGTAGTGATGGACGATGAGGGGGCGGTGGTGGGAGGAGTGGCGGCTGGAGATGGGGCCCAAGGGAAGAATTGGTGGTGGCTCGGGGCCGGTGAGGAAGCAGGGGCCATGGTTTTGATAGCCGTGTTGAAGCGGTGGTGATTCTTTGTTGTGAGGCGCGTTAATGGCATTTGGATTTTGTTTTGTGTATGGTGAGTGTGAGGTTTATTGGAAGGTTTAATGTTATGGTTGACCGTGATTTTTCGACGGTGGGTGCGGCCTTTGAATGCCACGTCATTATTCAGGAATTTAAGTCGTTTGGTGATTTTTATTGCCTACACACAACATCATTTGCTCACAAATATTACTCCAATCCAGTGTCATTGATCTTTTGAACTTTGGGTCGTTAATGTCGAAATTTATTTTTTTATTTAACTGTTATGACATTGAGTGATACTGGTATATCTTTATCGTGTTTACGAGTGCAATTTTAATGTGGTGACCCACAAAAATTAGAAGGTTTATTTTCAAAAAGTTAAAAAAGGAGTCCAGGTTGTGTGAATTTGACTGATTGACTCAGTATTTACTGTTTATAATCGCAAAGTGATAAGTAAGAGAGAAAATCAAATTTCGCCAATATGATATTTCATATTTTCTTCTGGATTACTAAAAAAAAAAGTCTTTCTTCTCATGTCATATCTGTATAAATACTGCTTTAAGCCTATGATAAAATACACGTCTTTTACCTAAACCTTTACGGTATCAGAGCAAAGAAGGTTTCCTTCTTCGTTATAATCTTTTGTTCTTCGTTGCTTGCGATTCCCCATGGCCACTGAATCTGGTTCGACCTTTGCCGTTCTTGGCAGTCAGATCTCATCTCCCTTGGCTGCTGTTTCAGCGCCGGTTTTGATGAATTCAAACCCGAATGCCTCCCATCAAATCACCGTTCGACTTACTTCCGCTAATTATCTTTTGTGGAAAACACAATTTCTTCCTATGGTAATGGGTTGTGGCTTGGAGAATCATTTAGATTGTAATGAACCTGTTCCTGCTAGGGTTCTTAGTGATAATACCTTAAATCCTGCGTTTGTGGTGTGGCAACGACAGGATCAAGTGGTGCTCATCTGGATTGTCTCTTTAGTTTCTGAAGGAGTTTTTCCTGAATTGGTGGGTGTTACCACTGCTAGTTCTGCTTGGCAGAAGTTGATATCCGCTTATGCAGCAGGTTTAAAGGCGCAAATAAAGGAACTGCACACACAGTTGCATAACCTGCAGTGTAATAATGCAATTATTGAACAATATATTGCTCAAGCCAATGCGATTTCGGACAAGCTTACCGCTCTTCGACATCCCGTTGCCGAAGAGGACTTGGCGGAGTTTGTAGTTGCTGGTTTAGGGCCAGCATATGGGTTTTTTCTCGGTTGCTTGAATTATGTACTAATCAGTATAGTTTGAGGACCTGCATGGAATGCTATTGACTGAGGAGAGAAAGATAGCACAAGAAGAAAATCAGAATATTATTCCGCCTACTGCTCAATTTGCGCAGTACAATACTGATAATTACGGAAGGAACCGTGGCCGAGGAGGTGGTGGTCACTGTGGACGTGGTCGAAATGGTTCGACTTCAGGCAGAGGTTATTCACAATAGTCAGGTTATGGATATTCCATATCGGATTCTATGGATTCCAACCCTGTGATTTGTTTTAATTGCAATGGAACAGATCATATATCAGAAGTGTGTCTTCCAAAATCACATACTGCCAATCGAATTCAAGGAAAGTCATCGTCCAACATGGAAAATGGGTCATCTTCAACGTCTCAGGAGTGGCTTGTGGGCAGAGGCTCGACACATTATATGACTGCTGATCTTTAGAAACTTGCCATCCATTCTGTGTATCCTGGTCCTGAACAATTTACCTTAGGTAATGGCTCTCAATTTGATTTTTCTCTTTCTGGTATCTTGTGTGTTCCTGCTGCCAAATAAAACTTATTGTTTGTTTATTCCTTTGCTAAAGCTAACAATGTTTCATCTGAATTCTTTCCTGAATGCTTATGCAGAGGCCGGAGTGATGGTGGTGGTTTGTACACTCTACATTTATTGTGTCATTTTTGTTTTGTGTAGAAAACTTCCATTTGATGATTCTAAGTTTACTGTTTTTGGTCCTTTGGACCTTATTTGTACTGATTTATGGGATCCCGCTCATGTTTGTTGAAATGATGGGTGGTGTTTATTGATTATTATTCCAGATACTCATGGATTTTATTTTATGCAATATAAATTTGAGTTAATGTTTATTTTTAAGCAATTTCGTATTCTGGTGGAAAAGTTTTTTAATCGTTCTATTAATCTAATGGAATTTCTCATAGGGTGACTTTTCCTCATAGAATGGCATTGCTGAACGTATTACTGAAACTGGTAGAACCTTGTTGGACGAATGCATTTGAAACAGTTTATCAATTGTCTCCTTCTGAAGTTTTGTTCAAACACAAACCAGATTACAATTCACTTCTAACTTTTGGTTGCTTGTGCTTTAAGTTTTCTGTTTTTCTAGGATACAGTCGGAGTCATAAGGGTTATACATGTTATGATATTCAATCTGCTAAGTTCTACTTTTCACGCTATGTTATTTTTTATGAGCAAATGATGTGTCTTCTACTACATCAGCTACTCCTCTGCCAAGCATGACCAATAATTTAATCAATGAACTAGACGGAGATTATAGCTGAGCATCGAAAATTTAGAACTTGGGAAGAATAATTCCAAAGTCTAGAAAGAGGGAGGGGGAGTTGAATTGTAGAGGGAGAAATAATAGTCTGAAGGGTTTTCCAAGTTCATAAATGACCCACAATGGTTTCGGGACTTGCCTATTTATAGTGGACATTCAGGGACCAAATACATAATTTTATGAGGCAAATTTACAATTTTTCGAAAGTGGCGCATAATCCAAGGATTATGAAGGGATAATAGGGTAGAGCTGCTAAGATAAAGGCTTATCTAAAATATTGCACCACTGACAACTTTAGCCGGCTTGGCTGGATTCCTGCTTGGCAGGGCCAGGCTGGCCGCTAGTCTGCTCCTTTGATGGCTTAGCTTGGGTTGTTTTAGCCTGATTAGTTTTTTTTTTTCTCATTGTTTTTGAGTTTTGAAATCTAAAAAATAAGACGCAACGTGTCGTTAGATGTATTTAAAGTAAAAAATGAGAATCAAATGAAGAAAACAAGTCAATAGTTTGAAAAATGGTGCTCAGTTAAGGGAATTAGTTAAACTGAAAGCTTGAATCACAAAACTGATAAACAAATAAGGAAATTAAGGTCGGAAATTGCATTTTTGTCAAAGAAATAATTTTTGATATTCACACATACATACCTAAAAGCCATAACACTAAAAGAAACTTCATTTCTTATTGAAACACTTTTACGTGTTTCATTAATTATTCCATTATTAATTATTCCATTGTTACTATATCCACTTATAAGTAAGGGTGAACATATCAAATACAAAATTTTTAATTGAAATAATTTGGTAATAATTACTAAATTTTTACTGTTTTTTAACTGGTAATTAATTATTGATTTTTAGTAAAAATTGATGGTTTACAAATAAACCCAATTCTTTGTAAAAAGTAATAGTTTTTGAACTACTCTTTTCATTTAAGTTTTGATTTTGAAAAAAAAAAAAAAAACTATTATTTGTCTATTTTATTCATTTTAACTTATATTTTATATTAACAAACTACTGTTTGAAAAATTAAATTCCGTAATATTTTAAAAATAATTTGTAATTACTAAATGAAAATTCTACATTTCGTTTCATACATTTTATCGAATTCTGACTAGTCCAACAAGCAACTTTTATACAAATACTTTTATCAAAAACTTGTCGAGCAAGTTCCGTTGCTCCAAACTTTAAATAAGCATTAATATGACATAAAAAATCAAACTATAAGACTTCACTAATTGAAAAAAAAAAAAAAAAGTTAAGTGAAGACAAACGAATACAATAATAAGAAAGAAAATATATGAGAATTTGGTTATATTTCTCTACAACGCATATGAGCATAAAGAGAAAATCCCGTTTGTGATTGGGCTGTTCGAGAGAAACCCATTATCAAAGAATTGCATTCTCAGATAAAATTTGAATATTTATTACAATAATATATTTTTACTTTATAAAATAACACATTAAATTTAATATTTAATAAAATAATATTTTATGACTATTAAAATTATAAATTTTTAAAAATTTTAAGACTATCTCTTTGTTAAAAAATCTTAATTTATTCTAATTAATTAATTAAAAATTTAATATACGATCAATATCTGTCTATATTTAGAATTTTTCCAAACTTCATTAAATGACCAGAAAAATATCCACCCACAACTAGGTGATTTCTAGTGACTGTCACTGAAAAATTAAAAATTAGTATTTGTCAATATAGCTCAGTACCAGTCAATAAAAAATCAAAGTACATCAATATTTATCAATATAATTTAAAATTTTTCAAAAATAATACCAGTCAATATTTGGCAATATTTTTAAACATAACTCTGCATTGTCAAATACTGATAAATGTTGACAAATACTGATTTATATTGGCAAGTACTAATAAAATTTGACAAATATAAATAAATTATATTGACATATACTAATTTATATTATTTTTTAATTTTTAGTTAATTAATTTAAATAAATTAATAATAATAAAAATAAACAAATAAGGGCAATAAGATGAAAATATAAAAAATATAATATTTCACTAATTTTAAAAGAAATATGCTATTTTATCAAATAAAAGTGTGACACCCCGACCTAAGTTTTACGTCATTTTGACGTCATTACATGTATTTTGTGCATTTTTTACTAAAATGCATTATAGTTTGATATGATATATGATATGAAAATTAAGTAAATGATTTGGATATGCTTTGAATATGATGATATGTGATTTAAATGAGAATTTTGACCTATGCTATGTGATATTTCAACCCTAAACCCTACGTCGTTCCGACGTCATTTCATGCATTTTATGCATTTTCATTCAAAATGCATCATGATTTAAATAAGATCAATGAGTTGATTATGGGTTATATAATTATAATTGATGATAAATGTTTTAAATAAGAGAAACAAGTTGAGTTATAGACTCGTTTGCGGTCGGAAGACACAAACGGAGCTAAGTAGAGTTTTCGGACCTGCGCGATCGAAAAATGCCGAAATCGCGTCAAATATGAGTTAAATGATTTTGATATGATTTTATATGTTCACATACATGATTTAAAGAGTTTTGGGACTAAAATTATACGACGACGTCGTACGGTTTTGATTCCGTAAAAATCGTCGAACTTCGGACTTGGTTTAGGGCACCGGTCGAACCGCGACAAATTTTCGGATTCCGATTTTTACGAAATTTCATACACGTGTTATACTATTTATGTTGACACCGAAAACAATTTTTAAGCTGGTGCTGGAGTGATTTAGGGGCTGGAATTAAAGAAAGTTAAATATGAATGAAGTAAATAAGGGTAAATAAGTATATTTACTAAAGGTTTAATATAATATAAGATATATCTTCATGCAAAACAAAACTACCCAAGCAGCTGCTGGCTGTTTAATGATGATTTTGGGTCTGGAAAGCTAAGTTGAAGAGGTGAAGAGGTGGGTTTGGTTGGTTTTAGGTAAGAGAAAACACAAAAGAAGAAAGAAAGAGAGAAAAGAAAGAGAAAGGAA
>CANUEY010146007.1:0-14982 GCA_948099555.1 Croton setiger | reverse complement strand
GACTTAACGGGTGGGGGTGGAGAGTGATAGTAGTAGGGAGGAGGAGGGGACTTAACGGGTGGGGGTGGGGAGTGGTAGTAGTAAGGAGGTGGTGGGGACTTAACTGGAGGGGGTGGGGAGTGGTAGTAGTATGGAGGTGGTGGGGACTTAACTGGAGGGGGTGGGGAGTGGTAGTAGTAAGGAGGAGGAGGGGACTTAACGGGTGGAGGTGGGGAGTGGTAGTAGTAGGGAGGTGGTGGGGACTTAATTGGAGGGGGTGGGGAATGATAATAATAAGGAGGAGGTGGTGATTTCACCGGCGGTGGTGGAGAGTGGTAGTAATATGGAGGAGGAGGGGATTTAACTGGTGGGGGTGGTGAATGATAATAGTATGGGGGAGGAGGTGATTTCACAGGTGGCGGTGGGGACTGGTAGTAATAAGGTGGAGGGGGAGACTTAACTGGTGGGGGAGGAGAGTGGTAAAAGTAAGGAGGAGGTGGTGACTTGACCGGTGGTGGTGGTGATTGGTAGTAGTATGGAGGAGGGGGTGACTTAACCGGTGGTGGTGGGGATTGATAGTAATATGGAGGAGGGGGAGACTTCACCGGAGGAGGTGGAGAATGGTAGTAATATGGAGGAGGAGCTGATTTCACTGGTGGTGGTGGAGAGTGATAGTAATATGGGGGAGGAGGAGACTTAACTGGTGGAGGTGGAGATTGGTAGTAATAAGGAGGAGGAGGTGACTTTACTGGTGGTGGTGGAGAGTGATAGTAATACGGGGGAGGAAGAGACTTAACCGGTGGAGGTGGAGAGTGATAGTAGTATGGCGGTGGAGGTGAAGTGTAGTAGTAAGGAGCAGGAGTGGGCTCGGGCTTAGGCTCAGGCTTGTGCTTCTCACACTCTTCATAAGGTTTCTTAGGAGCAAAAGCAAAAGGCTTAGCTTTAAGAACAACTTCATACTTAGTTTTGGACTTGACCTTAAGCTTAGCACCTTCTTTACCCAAACCAAGGTCAGTTGGGATACTACAAGGTGAGTCTTTAGGTGCCACGTGGAGCTTAGCCTTGCAAGCTTCAACTCCATATTTGGAATAGTCAAACCCTTCAACAGGAATGCTATATTTCCCATTAATCTTAGTTTTACCATATGCTTTAATTTCTTTGTCACCGGCCTTACATGTCACCTCAACGACAGCTCCTATAATAAATAAATAAAAATTAAATTCATATTAGAAAAGTCAACAAATGATAATAATAAATATTTTATTATAATTATTTTCTTTGAAAATTTATTTTTCTTTGAAAAATAATTGGAGGGCAATTATTGTCACCTACTAGGTTACTACTCATAACTAACTTTATCAAACTACTGTTTTAGCATTAAAAAAATGGGTTTTATTTATTTTTTATTTTTTATTTTTTTTCCATTATTTTAATCTATAATATGATTAATATTATTATAATTCAGTATACCAACTAAGCAGAAAACATTTGCTTCGAAAGAATAAAAATAATCTAAAGCAGAACAGATCCCAAAATGATGAAAGTAAAATTAATGAAGTTAAAAAAGACAAAAACATAGAAACTGTTAGTAATATTTTAAGGAAAAAATGTGATTTTTAAAAACAAATGTACCTTTGAGATGCTTCTTGTCGTGTGATTTTTCTGGATATTCCCAATCGTAACATCTGATGCAGTAAACTTTACCCACAACCTTCACTACGAAATGATGGGGATGAGGGTGAGGATGAGGGTATGGTACAGGTGGTGGTGGAGACGTGTAGTAATATGGAGCAGGATGAGCCTTAGGTGGCGGTGGAGAAGTGTAGTAGTAAGGTGCTGGAGTTGGTGATTTTGGTGGTGGTGGTGGTGAGGTGTAGTAGTAATGGGGCTTAGGAGAAGGTGGTGGTGGTGACTTGTATTCATAGTGAGGCTTTGGCGATGGTGGTGGTGGTGATTTGTATTCATATGGTGCAGGCTTAGGAGATGGCGGTGGTGGGGACTTGTACTCATAATGAGGCTTAGGAGATGGTGGTGGAGGTGACTTGTATTCATATGGTGGAGGAGGATATGGAGATGGGGGAGGAGGGGATTTGTATTCATAATGAGGTTTAGGAGATGGAGGTGGAGGAGATTTGTATTCATAAGGTGGTGGTGGAGATGGAGATGGTGGTGGTGGGGACTTGTACTCGTAGTGAGGCTTAGGAGATGGTGGTGGTGGGGACTTGTACTCGTAGTGAGGCTTAGGAGATGGTGGTGGTGGTGACTTGTATTCGTAGTGAGGTTTAGGAGATGGAGGTGGTGGTGATTTGTATTCATAAGGTGGTGGTGGAGATGGAGATGGTGGTGGTGGTGACTTGTACTCGTAGTGAGGTTTAGGAGATGGAGGTGGTGGAGACTTGTACTCGTAAGGTGGTGGTGGAGATGGAGATGGTGGTGGGGGAGACTTGTATTCATAATGGGGCTTAGGAGATGGTGGTGGGGGAGACTTGTATTCATAGTGAGGTTTAGGAGATGGAGGAGGTGGTGACTTGTACTCATAAGGTGGTGGAGGTGAAGGAGATGGTGGTGGTGGTGATTTGTACTCATAAGGTGGTGGAGGTGAAGGAGATGGTGGTGGTGGTGATTTATACTCATAAGGAGGTGGTGGAGAAGGAGATGGAGGTGGTGGTGACTTGTACTCATAATGAGGTTTAGGAGATGGAGGTGGTGGTGATTTGTACTCATATGGTGGTGGAGGTGAAGGAGATGGAGGTGGTGGTGACTTGTATTCATAAGGTGGAGGTGGAGACGGAGATGGTGGCGGCGGCGACTTGTACTCATAATGAGGCTTAGGAGATGGAGGAGGAGGTGACTTGTACTCATAAGGAGGTGGAGGAGAAGGAGAAGGTGGTGGGGGAGACTTATACTCATAATGAGGTTTCGGAGATGGAGGAGGCGGCGACTTATACTCATAATGAGGCTTAGGAGACGGAGGTGGCGGCGACTTATACTCATAAGGTGGTGGAGGAGAATGAGAAGGTGGTGGTGGTGAAGAATAAACATAAGGAGGTGGTGGTGGTGAATAATAAGGATAAGCATCACCATAAACTGAACTTACACTGCTTGATACCAAAACAACAGTAAATGCAATGGCCATTTGAGGCCAAAGCCGGCCCTTACCGGGGCCGTTGCCGGATTTTCTCATTCTTTGCCGGAAAATATCAACCCCCTTTCCGAGTATGTAGCCTCTATTCCTTTTCTTTTTAGGGTGGTGAGCCCTTATTATGATTAGTGGATTTGGTTTTTCATTTTGCATGAAACAGACAACATTTTATAGCACAAATAGTCGTTGAGATAGAGCTGTCAATAAGGATATACAAATTGGGTTTCTATAGCTGTCTTTTAATTTAATTTAATTTTTTC
This sequence comes from Croton setiger, assembly GCA_948099555.1. Classification (NCBI taxonomy): domain Eukaryota; kingdom Viridiplantae; phylum Streptophyta; class Magnoliopsida; order Malpighiales; family Euphorbiaceae; genus Croton; species Croton setiger. The sequence continues at coordinate 11,601 of CANUEY010146007.1, read as the reverse complement.
CCTAATATTCGATTCCTCGATTTTTATTTTATTAATTAATAATTATATAACTAATCTTCAACTACTCTATTTTTAATTAATTATTAATTTTATTTCAACTCTAATCATATTTTTATTAATTCCACTTCTCTTCAGTGCCAACATTTTTTATTTCCTTAATTATTATGCATATAATTGTAATTTTTTTGTTAATTATTTAGTTAATTAATAATCACATTTTTTAAAAAAAAAATATAGAATCCAACGGTTGGAAAATATGCTAAGTGGCTGCTTCTACTTCTCATGCTGCCTTTACACTCAATTTCAATTATAAAAATCATTTCCTTTTTCAGAACTTTTATTTTTTTTTTCAATTTTTAAATTATTAATTAATTATTGTAATACATTAAAATTTAATTATGAAATTAAAAATAATCTCAGCTTTTTAGTGAATTTTTATGGAAAATTATATTAATTAAATAAATTAGTATACTAATTAGTAAACTCATTAACAAATAGTGTGGAAAACAACATATGGTGATGTGGAAACTTTGTTTGACTCAGTAAAAAAACTCGGTTGAGTGATGGAATTGACAAGCGAGTTAACTCGGTTGAAAATCAAGATTAAAATTAATTAATTAATTAATTAATTAATTAATATAACAATGATTATAGAAATTAATTAATTTCATTTGATTTAATTCTCAATTATGAGTATTGCATGTGAATTGCTCTCAAGTGGAATTGCAGCTTTTGCAGCTATTTTTAGCTAGAAACAAGAAGATAAATAAATAAATAAAAAGAGTAGTAAAAAAAAAAGTTTTTATTTTATTTATTTATTTATTTATTATTTTGCATTTCGTGCAAGAAACGATAATGAAAATAGTTTTCTTTGGATATGAACATTGTCCCCACTATTATCTCAAAGTGATTTGGACCACCCAAAAAATTAATATTAGTTAATCTTACTTTAATTATTGTTTAATTATTATTATTATTATATTATTATTATTAAAAATTGGAAAGAAGCTTTTAGTTTAGTGAGCTTAAAGTAGATATATGTATCTTACACCCTACATTTCATATTGGATGTATATATAAGCAATTTTAGCTCTAATTCATGATATTTTATAATAATATATGTTTATTATTGTAGATTATTATTTATAATAATATATGTAATTTGTATTATAAATCATGTACAAAGGTTGATAATTAAATATTTAATACATAATTTTATCAATAATAACAATTTTTTAGAGTTTAAGCGACTCTAAATTATAATTATTATTCACAGAAAACGAAAGTTTAAATAAATCAGTCGAATAAAATGAAGAGAATGAATCATATAATTGTTTAACTAATCTTTCATATAATTATTTTTGAAATATATATAATTATTTTTGAAATATATATATCAAGTAAATAAAATAATTATTGAAATATATAATTTGTATTGCATGATATTTATATGTATATCATATAATATGATAGTAAAAATTTCCAATTCACATGCTTTCAATTGACAAAAATTCAAACATTTTATTTGATGGGATGTTTATATTAATTAACTTGTTAATTAAAAATTAATCAAAATGTTAATTGGTGGAATAATTCTTAGCAAGCACATGGGATAGTTTCATTTTTCTCCCACCATATATAAGCTTTTGCTTAAAAGTCATCATCCAAGTGAAGAATTATTGTACTATTTGTACATTTTATGGATTAATAATAATTACAAAATAATTAATTACCCTTCATAATTATGATAATTAATGCATAACTTTCAAAAAAAACTAGTTTAAATTGTATATTTAATCTTATATTTTGTAAATCATCCTATTTTCCAGTACCGACTAATCTAAATTTTAAATTTTCGATTTTTTTTTAATTTTTTCTATTGGAAATGATATTTTGAGTCATTTTCTCATATATCATATATAATAAGGTCTACTTTTTTTTTTAATTTAGTAAAAAAATAATTCATATAAAATTTCACATGTTGCAATTTATTTTAATTATATGTAAATATAATTTAATAAATATAATTCATATAAAATCCAAAGCCATCATATATATAATATAATATAAATAAAAAAATAAGTGCCACCTCGAACTTGTTTGGACTGTCAATGCCGTGTGATAAGTCTCCTCTATAAAGTCATAAAGAATAGTACATAATTTAAATTGAGGACAAATCCATAATGGGGTTAGTTGATAATTAATTAAATCCATAATTGGAAATTAAATATTTTAATTAATTTGATAAACCCATCAAATCAGTAAATAAAATAAATGAAATTTTTTAAATTATTTTGTATTTTTCTTGCAAAAAATATTCTTTTTTTTTCAACTATAATTTTGTAAAAATTTATTAATATAAATAAATTTATAAAAATAATTATAATTAAGAAATTTTAGGAATTAAAGTGGTATAAATTTTATAAAATTAAAAATAATATTTTTATTTATTTAATTTATTATTAAATTTTCAATAGTCTAGTCCAAGTGAGATCAATTTAGGCAAGTAGTTGTCTAATTATTAAGATAAAAATGGAAAGAAAAATCTTCTTTAATTATTATGTTAACTCTTTTCTTGGCAAGTGCTTAATGGGATGAAAAGGCACAGCCTGCAGAGTGGAAGACAATTAATAATAACAATATAATTTATGACTAATTCGGATTTAATTTAAATTACGCATTTAATACTAGTGGGCGAGTTTTCTATTAGAAGCATAGAGGAGAGCAAATTTCGGTAATTACTGAATTACCGATCGGTAATTACTGAACCGAATCAATTCGGTAACCGAAAATCGGTAATGGTAATTTACCAATCGGTAATCGATAATATCCGTCGGTATTTGGTAGCGGTTTCAGTAGGGGAGTTTAAAATTTTTGGTAAAAAAAATTACCGAATTTGGACTCCTCAAAACTACGTCGTTTTTTGTGTTACTATATATACATATCATTCGGTGATTGGTAACGTTTTGAAATTACAATGGTTTTTACAGATTCGGTAATCGGTAAATTACCGTCGGTAATCGGTAGTGAGATCAAAAAATTTCGGTTACCGATACCATAGTGATAAAAAACTTATCAGTTAACCAATTACCGACCGTTCGATAACAGTAATTGATAACGATTACTGAATGTTCACCCTCATACACTAAATTTTGAACTCCAAATCTACTTTATAAAAAAAAAAAAAAAAAAAAAAAACTCAAAATCTACGTAAATAAATTCAAATTGCTTACCGTTGTTATTTAATAAATATATTAATAATAATAGCTATTATATTTTATTAAGGTCATAAAATATAATTAAGGACCACACTATTTTTGTATTTTTAGGAATATGCATGGCATCATAGGCTTTAATAATTATGAACATAAGTCATCATTACCTAACACTCTATATGTAAGTAATTGTTTGGACTTAATTATAGTTTCACCCTTTTTGTAGAAACCTAATATATAAATTATATATTTATTTAATTAGAGATTAGTTATGTTAATTGTGTTAATTAATTGGAGTTTTCATTTAAGGTTAGATTAAATTTCATTATACAAATTAAGGAAAATTTAGAAATGATTCTTATCTAAATTATGAAACTTTATTGATATATAGCATAAAGGTCAAATCTTTTAACTTTATTTTTCAAAATTTCATGATTTGGTTGCTTGTTAAATTTTCAAAAAGGAGTTAATCACAGTTAATTAATTATCATTAGCCCCTCAATTTAATTAAAATTTCAATACATTAATATTATAAATTATATTAATTAAAAATACACTTACAGGGATTAATAACTCTTAAATGATCTTATATCATAACAAAATCAGCAAAATTAATTTTTCGAATCGAGTATTATTTGTTTAAGTAATTAATTTTTTTATAAATTATTATTTAATCGTTAGAATTATATTAAAAATTATTTAACTAAACATTAGAAAATAGTTTATCAAAACACTAAATTCTTTTAAAAAATTGTTAATAAAGTTTCAATTAATAAGTGTTTTAGCCACCGCGGATTGTTGTGGCGAACCAAGCCTGGGCCTTTGATACGCCCGTGGAGATGTTGTTGCAACGATTGTGAGCTACAGAGCGAGCCGCCACGGCGTGCCTCGGCACCTGCGCGCTCCTGGCGTCGGCCAATGGGCTCTCCATTCGGCCCGTCTTGAAACATGGACCAAGAAATCTAATATGTGTGCGAGTCAACGGACGAGTAAACTCGTAAGGCGCAAGAAAGCTGACTGGCAGGATCTCCTTAAGGGTTGCACCGCCGACCGACATTGATCTTCTAAGAAAGGTCCGAGTGAGAGCATGCCTGTTGGGACCCGAAAGATGGTGAATTATATTAAAATTGTTAATATTAATGATGCTTAAACTTGAAAACTAGAATTTAGACATTATTGAAATATAAAATTAAGTTGATTTCAAATCTTTATTTCTCTAAAAAAAAAACTCAAGTTTTTGTCTTTATATCCATAAATTAAACTTGATTAATTAGGCATTCTTTTAAATAATGCTTATCATTAATTAGAAATTAACTCTAAGTCCCATGTTTAATGTTCATAGAACTTTCCCTTTACCAAACTTATTATATCATAGAAATAAAATAAATCTTTTAAAAATTTTTGAGAGAAAATAATTATTTTAATTAATATATAATTATTAATAATAAAACCTTTCTTGTGCATCTAGCCAATCTTAGGAGCAATATTAGGAAATGGAAGGTAAACATGGCCCATCATTGTTTGACCAAAATCAAATTTGTAATCTATAATCTTATTTCTCAATTATTAGTGAACTAATTAATTAAAATTAAAGTCAATAAATATGTTTAATTATTTGGTAATTGGTACCACGAGTTTGCACATGCAAGTTAATTATTTTGTCCATATCCTTTTACTATTAAAATAGTATATAATTATCACTTAAGCATAGACATGGACATGGCCGGTTCGGCCCGGCCGGCCCGCGGTTGAACCGGCCCGAACCGTTAGCAAACCGAGCCTGCGTGAATCGTAATTTGAACCGGCCGGAGGACAGGCCGGTTCAGGTTTGAGTAAATTTGGAAGTTAAAATCCGTGAACCGTAAATGAACCGTCGGTTTAACCGCCCAAACTGTTTTTGAACTGCCGGTTTAACCACCCCAAACCGTGTACGAACCGCCGGTTTTAACCTCCCCAAACCGCCGGTTTAACCTGAATCGCCGATTACGGTTCTATGTGGCTCGAACCGTGGCCCGGCAGGCTGAGGCTCGGAACCAGCCCGGCCGGGACCGTGGCCACGTCTACTTCAGCACCAAATTTATAATTTTTCTGACATATAAATTGGTAAAATATTGATAATAATGACAAAATTTTATGTTTTTTGAACAAAATTATCTATTCATATTTATTTTAGAGTTTGATTAAAAAAATTTTATTATTTCGTTCCTAAATTCTATTTTCATTTAGTTATGTATTCCTATTTTGTTCAAAAAAATAAAATTTTGCCATTATTTATTAATATTTTACCAATTTATATGTCAGAAAAAATTATATGCTTAAGTGATAATTATATACTATTTTAATAGTAATTTAATTAAGGGATTGAACAATAATTTACTATATTATATGTAAAGTAAAATATGGAATAATATAGGATATGTAATTGATAAATTTAATAATATTTTAACAAATCATTTGATTTAAAATGCAATTTGTGTCAAGTTTAGTACTTAATTGCAAACAAAGAAAAAATAAAGAAGTACAATGGAAAATACACAGGCGTTCCAAAAGTCTCTTTGAAGATTTTAAATTAGGTGGTGACATGATAGAATGTACATAGAAATTCAAAATACTTTTAACACGTGTAAATCCTCAACGTTCCTCTACTAACTAACTATGACATCTTCACAATGACATGCATTTACAAATAATAATAATAATAATAATAATAATAATAATTAATAATAATAATAACTATGCTTTTTTTTTTTCATTTTAAAATATCTTTTATATGTTTACCCTAATGCAAAAATGTTTATTTGCGTTGCACTTTTAAGTTTCATTTGCATCGGCTATGCATTTATTTGAGTTAGTTGTAGGTGCAATATAAATGAACGTAAATCGATTTGGACCATAGCAACAAGCACTAATTCCTCTTCTCAATTTTTTTTTTTCAACTTCCAAATTGATGGATTAATTGAGGCGGTGGTGGACTGTGGTGTCCGGTGGGATGGTGATTGGCGGCTTTGCTTGGAAGATGACAGGGAGGAGAGGAGTGGAGAAGAGAAGAGAAACGAGAGTCCGGTTGCTGCTGGCTACTTCTGAAACTTGAACGTGAACGTGATACTCTAATTTTTTTTAATATATCTATTATAAAAACAGAAAATTCATTATTTATGTTGGATGTTGATGTAAACGCAACGCAAATAACAAAGTTTCAATTACATTTGCGTCACTTTTTAACTTACGTGCAACGCAAATGATGTATATGAAATACATTTGTATCGGTTGTATGTCAATCACCGATGTAAATGACGATATTATTCCAATTAAACTCTTTTTGCTTCGTTTATTTTAACAGTCGACGTAATTAAAATGACGCAATTAAAAAATATTTTAGAATTAATACAATTCAAAAGAGAATCACTAATTTAATAGGAAATAAAGAAAAAAATTCCAAAACCATGGGCTATTTATCCCTCACTCCACTTATGGGACATTGACTATTAAAAACAATAATTTTGAATGACTTTTGCATTAAATTTTAATTATAAATTTTACATCAAATCACATTTTAGATTTTTTTCCCTTTTTCATAATTAACACAATATTAGATTAATCCTTATTTAAGCATGGATTAAAACTCACATTATTATGAGATTTTTCTTTAAAAAAAATCAAGTGTTAGTTATATAATTGCATTTAAAAAATATATAAAATTAAATAATATCTCGAAATTACTATCTATTCGACCTATTTTATTAATTGGATTTCAACCAAATCCGACATCGACGTGCCGACTCAAATCGACATCGGCATGTCCGACCTGATACCCGATAAAGACCCTATTAATGTAGATTAGTCTTGTAAGATCAAATTCTGGCGAACAATATCATGGCCTACAAATTGAAAGATTATTATTATTTTTTTTTTTTATAACTAACTAAAAATTCCAAAAAATCAGCAAAAGGACAAAGCACGTGTGTAAGTAGTTGGATAACGTGTGTAAGTAGTTGGATAAATGTCCCAACATAGGAAAGAAGCTTTTGCTTTTATTAAGGCTGCGACAAACTTCAGTTCGCCGCCTCTGTCCCGTCCTATTCTGCAACAACGTTCTTCTTCTTTTCCTAAACCTACGTTTCCTTTACTAATTTAGTGGCATATTTTAAAAACTAATAAGTATTAATTAGCACAAAATTTCTAAAATATAGCAAATAATACATTTAAAAAAATATAAATACTTTCATTTGAAAATAAAATTAAAAAAATATTAATTATTTTTGACAACTGTTTGACCACAACCTGATTGGATATATATCTACGCTCCGGTAAGGGTGAGCATTCGGTAACCGTTACCGATTACCGTTACCGAACGGTCGATAATCGGTTAACCGATAAGTTTTTTACCACTATCATTACCGATACCGAATGGTGTCGGTAACCGAAATATTTTGGTCTCACTACCGATTACCGATACCGATTACCGACGGTAATTTACCGATTACCGAATCTGTAAAAACCATTATAATTTCAAAACGCTACCGATCATCGAATGATATATATATATACATATATATATATATATATATTAACACAAAACGATTTAGTTTTGAGGAGTCTAATTCGGTAATTTTTTCGGTAATTCGGTATTTTTTTTTTACCGAAAATTTTAAACTCCCTTACCGAAACCGCTACCGAATACCGACGGTTATTACCGATTACCGATTGGTAAATTACCGTTACCGATTTTCGGTTACCGAATTGATTCGGTTCGGTAATCACCGATCGGTAATTCGGTAATTACCGAAATTTGCTCTCCCCACGCTCCGGTCATATACGGAGAAAAAAAAAATAATTTGGACTCATGTCATTTGGAATTAACAAAACAAATCAATCCACATATATCATCAGATTTGCACTCACCATCTCCAAGTAGCCAGTCACTGGACCAACCATCGGCCAGTCGCCGGATCATTAATATTTTATTATTTTAAAAGAAATAATAAATTGCTCAAAATTTATGTTGTTTAGCAAAACAAATTTAAAAAATTATATACCACAATTTCCCAAATAAAATTAGAAAATTTATAGAAAATTATAATACACACAAGAGGGTTTTCATAAATAAATAAATAAAGAAATAAAGCCACTGCCCCAAACCAAATCTTGCCAACTAGCAACTACTGAGATATGAGATCCTTTCTCACTATGTGGTTTCAACGTGGTGCTCATACTGTCTTCCAATTACAATTATTTTAATATCAGTTTACATTAATAAATAATAGTTTATAAAATGTTTAAATTTTTGTCTTCTTTTTATGGGTTGTCATTGGCTTAATCTTATGTCATTCTAATAATTAATTAATTTCAACATAATAATAATTAATTTCAACATAATAATTTGATTATTTTTGCTTATCTACTAATAGACAGCATAACGACTATATATTTTTATATAAATATATGTATGCAATTTCTATATTTATATTTTAAAAACTAAATATATTCAAAAAATAATAATAATAAAAAATAAAAATTTTAAATAATTATATTTTCATGTGATAACGTGGATTTGATTTAATTATTATTTATTAATTGTTTTCCACTTCGTTTACTTTTGCTTAATTACTTAATTACACAAGCATCAATTATTTAGATTATATAATATTATTAAATTATGTGTTGTTCGTTAAATTGATGACTTAATTATATTTATTTTTATTTTGAACAAAGATAATAATGATTAAGCACCATGCATTCCATTTTAATTTTTATTAATTTATTCTTTTATTTAATTAATTGTTTACCAAATCCATGTGATTTGGTAGAACCTAACGGGACATTGTTAGAATTTAAATTAATTTTTTATTGAAAACCCATTTTAAATTCTTAATAAAATCATAAATTTACAATTTTATGCAAAAATTAACGAAAAAAAATATAATATTTTTCTATTTTTTATTTTTATTTTTCTTGATAAGAAAAATAATAATTTTTTATTACAACTAGGATAATCCAAGATCCAATAATCACTCAAGTTAATTTGGTCAATAATTATTAATTATAAAATAAATTATATTTTATATACATCATGTAATTAATTTATTTTGTAATTTGCCAATCATAGATCATGAAGTTTCCACTTTTCCTTTTATTAAATTAAATTAGGCTTATGGAAGCTTCAAAGAGATACAACAATTGATAAAAATTGATGAAGTTTTCCAAATAAACCACCATAATTGCCTTTTATGAGCTTGGACTAGCAAAATATCACTACATTTTGAACTGCCTTACCTCAATGTCTCGACGGGTACTTATTTAGCTGTCGTCAACTAATTGGAGACCCGAAACTTCATTCGCATTTTTTAAGTTTTTTTTATGGTCTATTGTCAAAATATATAATGTATTCAAAAATCTCTTATCGAAAATTTTTTTGATATACTCGATTACTTGTTTTGGTGCAAAATGGAGAAGATGAAAAATTTTTCACGTTGATCCAATTTGAGGTTCAAGATGACAAAAATTTATTTAACTTGCTTGAATATTCAAAGGAGTTTTAACTTAGTAAATAGTATACTAAATAGCATTCTAAAAATGTCATATTTTTTAAAACTTCTTCACAAAATAGCAATTTTAAATTATAAATAAAATATAAACAGTATAAACTTATTATAAACAATTTGTAAACAAAATAAATATATCTCTATCAGTACACTTCAAGCTTTTTATTTAGCAAGAACACAAAACACTTCACTTCTGCATCCATAGATCATTGTATTTCCAAGAAACACAAATATAAAGATTAAATCCAGATTTTTGTTTAAATTAAATTGGTTAGGTGGTTCGATTATAGTAATAAGGTACTACGGCCTTGAAGATGAACACAAACACCCTCTGATTCGCAATTCACAATTCATTTCTTTTAAATGGATACGACTTGTCGTTTCCCAGGAAAACAAAAACAAAAAATCGCCGTTGCCGGGGATCGAACCCGGGTCACCCGCGTGACAGGCGGGAATACTCACCACTATACTACAACGACTTTATGGCTAGGGGTTGATTTAAAAACATATTATTGTAATGTCAGGTACGTGTTCATGAGAGAACTGGAAATGATTTGTCAGACAATTACAGAAACCTAGTGGAAGAACTTATCGACAAGATTAAACATGCCAAGCAACTTAAAATTGGGATGTGGAGTATTGAATTTTGTTTAGTTTTTCTCATTTTCCGTTCCTAAGAATTCTTATTCTTTTGGAGAATCTCCTAAGTATCATTTTTAGCTGTTTAAAGTTGAGAATAAGGAAAATTGCAAGTAAAAGTTAAACTTATTATTGGCTAAAGATCAAAGCTTTCATGGTTTCTCATGTGAGATTTGACAGTTTTTGTTGATTGAACTGATCCTCTAAGACAGTTTTTGAAGCTTTGGCTTTGAGCCAAAGTTGGCTACGGATCGAGGAGGAGACAAAAAGGGTTTAATCCTTTAATATTTATTTTGCAGCAAGACAAAACATCTCTGTAATTCTATTTTATTTCGTAATTCGTTTTTGTTGATGCATGTGAGGATTACTTCGTAATTCGTTTTTGTTGGGTTTTTGCTTAAGAATGCAAAAATGTTGCAGAGGGTGGTCGTAGTTGATGATGATGACGATGATGCATCTCATGAACATCTTCTGCTTACTGTGTTTCGAATGACTCAAAGAATATTATGGTTGCCAAGAGCGTTGTGATTGAGTTTTCCAACAGATGTTCAACATCTTCGTCGTCTCACTCATGCATAAGGGAGCAATTTTCCTTCTTGAGAAGATATTTTCCATGGAACTCCTGAATTTTCCATGGAAATTCAAGTTAGCTTTCAATAACATAATCAAAATTCAAAAGAGAAAACAACCACAATATCATACACAATATGAACATAAATTTCTCATAAACAGACAAGCAAACACTAACAGTAATTTCCACTACAGAAGTGGATTATTGGAGACTAATACATTAGATCAAGGTGACTTAAACTCTAAGTTTTAGCTAAGAGACTGCGATTTTATCTGCAGAAACTACAACAAATGTATCACTTCTAATAAAGTGACAGATTGTTCCTTCGCCAGGCTTCATGTTAAGAAGCAAAAATGCCAAATGTTTTGGGTGCCAATCTGAGGTATCTGAATGACAAATTGCCACAGCTTTAGCTTTACTGCCATCAGCACCCACCATCTCAGTATTATAAACTTTAGTACTGGTCAATGAATGACAATAATATACAGCATACGGATACTTTTGCTTGTGGCAAACCATTTCCTTTTCACCAGCATACTTCACATCCATAATTGTATATTCTTGTGGTATTCTTGGTCTGTCAACCTCGTTCATAAGAATTTGAGCATTGTCGCTAACATGCTTCAGACTAAAC
>CANUEY010145911.1:0-71185 GCA_948099555.1 Croton setiger | reverse complement strand
ATATATATATATATATATATATATATATATATATATATATATATATATATATATATATATATATATATTTACATTAATTATATTATTAATAACAATAATATAAAATGAGTTAACACCTGAAATACATGCTATCGAAATATCTATCATATTTCTAATTTTTTGAGAATAATTATGTGTATATTAAATTACTTAATTGATAAATAACAACGAACCGTCAAAAAATATGATAACAACCAACCTCAAATAATAAATATTTTTACAAAACTACTAAATTAATTAATTCATTTATACAATAAATTATTTATCTAATTAATTAGTTTTAGTTCATAATTTATATAATGTATTATTTTAATTATTCACAATCACAAAATTTATGTAATCTTGTAGTTAAAATTATTATATAAAATAAAAATAATTCGCGCAATTCATAAATCTAATTAGATAAATTAATTTATTTCAATAAATTTTAAATTTAAAAAAATAATTATATTTATATAATTAAAAATACTTTAAAAAATTATTTATGTTCTTATATAAATTTAATTAATGTCAATTTATAATTTATTAAATTAATTATAAAATTAATAATGATAATATAAAATGAGATAAAAAAACTATATAAAAACCCATCAAACTTTTGAAAAAAAAAAAAAAACTGGAAGTTTTAATATCAAAACATAAAAAAAAAAAATTATAACTAGAAAGATATGGGCTATCTCAAATGAATAATAACAGAAATCGGCCAACAAGTGAAGGAACCGAGGGAAGATGGCATTAGCTTGGTATCGCAACTGGTCAAAAACCAATCCTAGAATATTTTATTTCAGGGTCAATATCAAATGAAGAATATAATAGAAGCCATTTTCAAAACTTTTGAAGGGGCCATATGATGTTATTTTGTAAATTAAGGGGTCATGTAATTAAATCTATAAAAAAAAAAATAAGAAAATGAAAAATATCCTTACATTAATCTGTCTTACTTTACACTACATTACATTATTTTAATAACCCTGGCTGGGCTACCACTCTGTCGCATGGGTACAAGTTCAGCACTGAAACCCAAGATTGGGTTCCAACTCAACCCCTTGCCACCTCTAGGCCCATGTGATTGATATTCCAAATGCAGTAGCAATTGGATAGTAGAGAAGTAGGCTTTGATTCAGCCCACATAAAATGAAAGTGTTCCTCTGTTATGACGTCACAATGAACTATATATATATATTTTTTTAGAAAAAATTTAGTATTTGTTTATTTATTTGTTAAAAAAATACACACAAATTTTGTGCCCCTTCCACAAATTCTAGTCCGGACAATAATCAAATAGGCATGCAAAGACAGTGTGTCCATTTAGTGCCTTGTTTGTTGTTTATGCTTTTTCTTCCCCCTAAAAGCCAAAAGCTCCTTAAACTTTTTAATTTTTTTCACCAATTAATCAATAGCCAAACGCTTGAGTTAATATTTTCTCTCTATATTTTTTCCTCAAAAATAATGCTTTCTATATCTTGTTTCCACATGGCATATATTGAGATAAAGGTTGAAAACTTGGGCCCTCTTAAAAAAATATATATAAAATTTGGTTGTCAAAATTTAAATTATTACCATTACTTTTATGGGTGTTCGGCAAAATATTGAATATTTTTTAATTGTTTAAGTGGTTACTAATAATTTGTAATAGCAATTTAAACAAAACTAAAAATTAAAAACATAAACTTTGGATAAACACAAGGAACAAATCAAGATTTTCTTAACCTACGTTTTGCAATTTCAATAGAATAAGTGAAAAATAAGAGATACTGCTTTCCGTTAATAATAATATTATTATTATTAATAATAATTATAAGAATAAGAAGGGATTAAAAGAAAAGAGACTGTTAAGTGTTTGAGTCCTATTAAAAGTCATTAACTCACACAATTTATGATTTATTTGCACATTAGTACCCTAACTTTTGATAACCTAACATTTAGGTACCCTAATTTTTAATTTTAAGTTTTCTAAGTTCTAACAGACATATGCCCTTAGCAAGTTTTCAAGTCATCACCAAATCGTATAGATCAAAATGATTTATAACAAAAGAATCAAAATAAAATTTGCCACCAAAAAATTTAATTTCCATTTTCTGTAAGTAACAAAGTAAAAATTTTATACCAAATTAAAAATATCTACCAATAGTCGGATAACAAATTTAGTTGTCATTCCTAGCAATCAATATAAAATTTGGCTAATCAATTTTAATTTTTTCATGTCAAATCATTTATCATCTGTAAAAAATAAAATCATATTTTAAATTTTCATAACAAGCTCTTTAATTTAATATATGTTTTTATCTTTTTCCTTGTTGGAAATGGAAATCAAATTTTTTTATTGCAAATTTTATTGTGCGTGACGACCAATGGAAAAAATGAAGAAAAATTATATTTTGACTTTTAACTTGTTGATGACTTTAAAACTTATTAGGGGAATATGATTATTACAAAAAATAAAGCTAAAATACATTTTTGTTATAAATTAAAGTTAAGATACCTAAAACATTAGGTTATTCGAGTTTGGACACTGATGGTGCAAATAAGCCCACGGTCTAAAATTTAGAGTCTCATATATATCATGTTAACTTGTCATGCAAAAGTTGAAGATGCTTCTATATGAATTACATGTAATGAGTTATATTTATCATTTTCAATTGAGACTCACAAGTTATATTAGGTATGGAAGTAAACAAATCAAACGGGTTGAGAGCTATTTGGTGCTCGATTTAGATAAAATTTGATTCGATTTTGATTTTTAACCAAATCTAACTCAAATATAAACTAACTGTTTGTAAACCCTAATAAAACAAATAAAATATTTGAACTGAACTCTTCAATAAGATATTATAAGAGCAATTTACAACAATTTAATTGGTCACAAATTAAACGAAACTTATTTCGAATTAAACTTTCAAATCAAATTAACGAACCGAATATTCAAATTAAACTCTCGAATCAAGTAAACGAACTGGACTCAAATCCTATCAAATAGTCATTAAAACTAAGATTGAATCCTAATTTAAAGTTGAAATCTAACTTAAACATCAATATTTTCTTAATTCGGATTAATTACATCCATAGTTTCAGTTGTTTTTTAGAAATCCACACTCATGTTTTTTTTTTAAGGAAATACACTCATATTGTTAGTAGTATGGGTTAGAGAGAACTTTATTTTGATAAAGAAAATAGCAGTAGATTAACTATTTTCATTAAAACGACATTATAGAGTATGTGTTTTAGGGTTTTGACATGTGACTAAATATATGATATATAATTTGGGAGGAAGAGTTTTGTTTATTTAGTGGTCTAATTCAATCTGAATAATTTGGTAACTAATATGGTTAAATTAAAAAAATATATATTATGTGATATAATGTATTCTAAATAGTAATTATATATATATATAAAATTAATTAATTAATCATAGTGTCTTCCTAATTCCAAAGGACCCCCAGAAATTATGATAACTATGTAAAAACAGAAGGACCCTCAGAAATTTGATAAAAGAAAAAACTCTCACAAAAGAAAAAAAAATAATAATATAAATAAACAACCCACAATATAAGAAAGTGAGAGGATGAAGAAGCATACAATGGGGGACTGTGACGGCGCTGATCCTCATTCGTAAATTTCAGTTTTGCAGATCTTCTTACTTATTTCCCTTTACATACATTCCTCCAATTATACACCTAATGTCTTTCTTTTTGTCCTTTTCACTTCTTCTTCTCTATTTTGGTTGATTAATTGATTAATTGGCATTTTTCTTTGATTCAATCATTGAAAATCTGTCTGATTTTTTGTTCTTTTGTAAACCTAATTATGGCCATGATTTGTGATTCATCACAAAGTCCTCGAACCGCCGGAGGAGGTAGTCCGCAGAAGCTACAATCTGCGTGGGCGCAAGTGGTTAGAGGTGACTCAGAATCGCCGCCGCCAGTTCTCACACCGAACGAGCAGCAATCTACTTTTTCTTCTGATCGCTCTCCGTTAAAAACAAAAGAGAATTCTGATAGTTTTGATAGTATTAATGTGGAAAAGCCAAAGAAATTGGCTTGGAAGACGTCTAATGGGCTACCTGACATGGCTGCACCCCTTGCTGCTCCGGCGGTTATGGGAGCAGTTTCTTGGCCAGCTTTATCTGAATCCACCAAACCTTCTCCTAAATCAACACCATCAGCAGCTGATTCTTCTTCTGATGGATCTATTGCCACTTCTCAGGTTTTTTTTTTTTTGCTGTATTCCCTATTATTGTTTTTTTTCTTTTTTTGATTTCTGTTTGATTACCTAGAAAATCAATGCTTAGAAAAAGTATGTAATTTCTAAATTGTATTGTTTTTGTATTGTAAATTCAGATAGTTGCTATTGTAGATTTTATTTCTGCCCAAAAACCAATGGGTTGAAACCAGGCTGTTAATATCCTAGGACTTGCTCTTGTCCATACAGTTTTTAGCATACTGGTGATTTGCAGGCTAAATTGGATTCCAAAGTCTTCCAACACAAAATATTGTCAGTCAATTGGCTCGCAAACCATATAATACTCTAGGACTCTTATATTACCATTTGCCACTAAGACAATATGTTGGATGCTGAGATTGGGACTCTGTCTGCCTCCACTAGTATTTTTTTATCCTGTGTGTTGTGATTAATTGAACTTTGCATATGATGTTTCATTGCAGGTACCTGTAACAACTCATAAGCAAGCATCAACTATTGCAAAATCTAACACTGGTTCAAATCATTCAATTCCTACTCGACAAAGGTCTATGAAACATGGTGGCGGTGGCAGCACTAGCTCTGGAGCTGGGCATTCTCATTCCCAAAGCAATTTCACCCATCCATCTCCGCCGCCAACACCACCACCGCAACCTACTTTGCCTGTTTATAGAAGGCCTGCTAATGGTTATGGTAATACAGTACCACCAATGCTAGATCACTCTCCAAGAGATCATTCATATAGGGGCAACAATAATTGGGAACCTAGACCAGTTGGGGGGTTTGTGACTCCACCTCCAGTAGTGAATGATAATCACAGACCTTCCCCTCGGAGAGGCAACTTTGGTTCACGTGGTGATGGTAACTACCATAACAGTTTTGGGGGCAGGCGCGATCAGGATCGAGGACATCATGGGCATGTTAGAGATGCTCCTGTACAACAACAAAGATCTCCAAGGGGCTTTGTTAGGCCTCCACCAGCGAATACTAACACATTTGTTTCACCACCCCAGCCTGTGGGACCATTTCCGAATCCCATTTATCCTGCTCCTGGTAATCTCCTCCCTCATCCCTCACTCCTTGTCTATTACTTTGGCATGGAAGTAATGTCGTTAGTTCTTAAAGTTGAAAGATAACCTTTTCAAGTAGTCAGGACTATCTGCATTGGTTTGATTTAATGCTGTTCTTTTTGCAAATAGCAAATAGATAAGTTGTACCGTGTTTCTTTCCTTTTGCTTTTGATATCTTTTTCTTGACATCACTATGCCACTGGTTGTGGCTTTCTCCATTTATGAATAGAATGTTTTATTTGATGGACAAAAATACCTTTTATGTGGATTGGGAATTAATTCCTTGCTCTGTACAGATATGCTGTATATTCCACCTTTGCCATTGGAGCCCTATAGGGGGGTGATGCCATTCATGGCACATGCACCAGCACCTCCACCTGCACTAATTATGGCTTCTCCAGAACCTCCTTTGCCTTCCATGTTGGTCTATCAGATTGAATATTATTTCAGGTAACATTACATTCTTAACTCTCTTCATGTCATGATTATTAACTTGATTAAGTTTTCCATTATCTTCTATTTAGTTTGTTTAAATGTTGACTTCCTAGTTCCTACTACAACTGTTGTTTTCTTGATGCAGTGATGCTAATTTAATTAAAGATGAATTTCTAAAGTCAAACATGGATGATCAGGGCTGGGTATCAATTAATTTAATAGCAGGCTTTAATCGGGTAAGTGAAACTCATGGATGAACTTGAGGATTATGATCTTGGGGCTCAAATTGCCAACTCATGTTTTTGTTGTTTTTTCTATGCTGTTGGACTTATAATTGTGCCTTTAAAACTTGGCACATTCTTTCATAAATGTACCAAAAAGGTTTCACCTACGAAAATAAGTTTAAAACTTGATTTTATTTGCAAAGAAGGTTAAAAAAATTATCATGACAATATACTAAAAAAGGGTTTGTTTACAATATGTTTTTAACAATTGATTGAGAATAGGTTGTCAAAAATGAAGTTGACATTTTATGAAAAAAAAAATTATGATAGGGTGATTCTTGCAAAGTCTATAGAATGTTGGTATGTTTCCTTAAAACTCCTCTAAAACTCAACAAATTTCAAAATTGTTTTAGCAATTCAACTGGAGTAGACAATCTTTTCATTCTACCTTTCAGTCAAGGCCTTTATACATTCTTAAAACTCAAGTTTTCCGGATTTTGTGGATATATGTAAGATTATGTGTCTAGTTGCCAATTAGTTGTTCTTGTAGTCTCGATTTATATTTAGTTTTTTATATCTCCATTGCTTCTTTTGCTTCAGAGTTCATCTCATATGCAATTTAAATATGATTTATTCTTTGTAATCTTCTTGCAAGTTTTAAGTGAAACAATTCTTTGACCGTGAATTATAATAAGTCGTACATGACATTTAGTTTCTTTATTAGGTTGGCCCCATTCTTACAGTTGACCTTGCCTCAACTTAACTAAGCTATATTTTCAAATGAGTTGGGTTTCTCTTTTTGTAGTTGAGTAGTTCACACGACACAAGTTAATCATAACTCAAGAAGTTTTGGCTTGTTTGGTAATCAATTAGTTTGCCTGGTTTTATTTTGTTTAATACATTCTTATGAAGTTCAAGTGATTGTCAAAATCCTGGAGCACCGTGTGGGATGTACAGTACATGATTTTGTTATTGAAAGTGGGCGAGCCATATAAGCTTAGGACGATGTATTATTCAGGGTAGTTACTTATTTTCTTTTATAACTCATCACCTCTTTCCCAGTGACCATCTATTTATTTATCTCAAATTTCTTGAAGTATCCCTCTTCTTTGTCATCAACATTGGTGAAGCATGGATTCGGTCAATTACCGGTTTGAGGTGAGGAGTTGGGGTGTGTTAGTTGTTGTGGATTCGATAATGCAGAGGGTTCAAAATAGGTTGATTTCATGAAGCATGAAGGGTATTTTCAAACCTGAGCATTCCCCCCCACCACACACACACACACAATTCCTTATGGATTAACCTTAAAATTTGTAGTATTGGTCCACATAATTTTCATGATATAGGGGAGGCAGAAATAAGTTGGACCTGGGGTTGGTTGCAGTCTATTTCTATTCTATTTACCATTTTATTTTATTTTTTATTCTCTTTTGTCATCGGGTAAATCCTATTCATGAATTTTGGATTGTATTTATACTCTAGATAGATGTTTTGTTTTGGCATTTGTGTTGTACTGTATGCGTTGTCAGGAAAATACTCTCATCTTTTTTTTTTTTTTTTTCCGGTCGTTGTTTCTATTGTTGAGTTAATTATACCATATAGAATGGCTGATCCATGCATGATCTACTGGCTGTACATTTCATGGAATTAGTCGTAGTAGTTAATTTTGCACTTTTCTCCAATTTCCACCCCAAATAAATAATGAAATATTTGATGTAAGTTGCTCTTTATTGTATGGTATTATTAGAGAAGTACTTATAATTATAGCATTGTGGATATATTTCAAATAATTTGTTTTTGTTATATTATGTTTCCCATAAATGGAATTTCTTCATGTTCTGTGCTTCAAGTTGTATGTTACTTTAGTCAATATGCTGTTTGAGCATCCACCTCATGTAAGCGGGTATTGGGTGGTAGCAGAAATGCTGCATACATAACTTGTAAATTTTAAAAACTGCGGAAATATTTTCCTTGCGCAATGCAAGGAGATGCCTACATTTATCAGAGCCTGCAATTATGATTGCTGAAAGTTGTCTTGGACTGGTGACCTATAGCTATATCCTGAAAGGGGAGGCTGGGGTTTGGATGGTTTATTTGGTATCGTTGTCCAACTGAATCTCTATATTTTAACTAAATTGACTAAGTGAGTGCATTTGATTTAGATTTGTTATTTCCTTTTCTTTCTTTTTAAATAAATTCCTTTGTAGCTATGCCTTATATATGCTTTCTTAAGATTTGTAATAGATGTGTTTGCAAACCAAGTTCTCTTATGGTTCTGTTTTTTCAGGTTAAGAATATGACCAAGGACATCCAGTTAATTTTGGCTTCCTTAAGGAATTCAACTGTTCTAGAAGTAGATGTACAGGTACTTCTCTTTTTCTTACAAGATTAATCATGAAATCAAATTAGTTGGTTTCCGCCATGTTATGCATGATTTCAATCTAGTTTATGGGATTCTCCAGTTTTGCTTCAGTTACGAGTACTTTTTATGTGTTTTAAAAGCATTGATGGCGATAGCTACTGTTTCTATAGTTTGATTTGCAACTCTAATATTGAAATCATAATTCAGGAAGACAAAGTAAGAAGGCGTAATGATTGGATGAAATGGATTCCTGGTTCCAGTAGGCCTTCAGCAGATTCAGGCCTTCAAAATTCATTTCAAAAGATGACAGTCGAGGAAGCAGCCTCTAACCAAATTAGTATGACAGCCAATCCATCGCCTAACCCAGAGGATGTGGCTGCTCCATCAGAGTCTCATTCTCAAGTTGTTCAAGAAGGCACCGAAGAGTCAAGCTGAAACTGGTCAGTTCATGCCGCTAAGCACAATTGTGCACTGGCTTTTTTACGGAGTAACAATGATGTACGTTAATATGTGAGGTCATAAAGCGCACATTTACTTTCTATTTTGTGATTCCTGTGCCTGGTTTTGATCGGATTCGCCAAGGCACATTGATTGATGAAACAAAAATAAGAAACATATTTAGTTATTTATTCATGGAAAAAGAAAAAAAAAAAAGAAGATTTAGGTTGTTAACTGGCTGAACTGCACAGTAAATTTTTTTAAAAAAAAAAAAAAAAATTCTTGTACAGCTTGATTTTGGTGGTGCATTATTTTATTATTTTTCATTTTATGGTGGTGGTATTATTGACATTGATGGCAAAGATTTTCTCTGAAGTCCAAATGGTATGTTGCCCATGAAACTCTTAGTTTAGACCCAGAATTTGGTTGCTTTTGTGATTTTACCTTTTCCACATTCGTCAATGCTTTCGGATCTTCATCTAATTTTCATTTTTCTGAGACCATTTCTGTCAATTCAAATTAATATATAATATTGTAATTATAGTTAATATAGGACAACGCAAGAAAATTTTTCTTTTTGTAAAATGACAACACTCTAAATTTAGCAACAAGTGCTTAAAAGTTTGATTAAGTAATAATTAAATAATACTTTCCAAGTGTTTTTTCACCAATAAAATGTATATAAAAATTCATACAATGATTAAAAATGTGTTCCTACTCTTCAAAATCATAAAACAAAAATTCATTTTAAAGGGCCAAAGTGATCGATTTTAATGGTTTTTGTTATGCATCAATTTAGATTAGTCTGAGCCTGTTCAACAATTTCAAATGCAAATATGTCCTAGAATACCATTTTTTTTTTAAATAAGTAAAAATAAAAATTAAAATGTGAAAAAGTCACGATTTAGATTCATGTCAATCACTGTCATATTGGTTAATTACTTCCTTCATGTAAAAAAAACAAAACATAAAACAAAAATTAAAATACAATCTTGTATCAGTTTTAGTGACTTGCATATTAGACTTGGTGATCGGCCGAGTTAGTCTATAAAACCTGTTGGTTTTGGCCGAGAATCGTGTATGGGGCGGTCCAATTCAAGTTCAACCTCATATGGAAATGCAATCTGTTCCGACCCGTAACCAACTAAAAATTAACTGAAACGCAGGTTAACCGTTCTCGAACTGGCCCGCTCCGACCTGCCATAAGGTCCGAAGCCTACCGGTTAATCGGCCGGCCCTCGGTCATAGGTCTCCACGACTCGTGGGCTAGTCTATTGTGGATGAACTTGTTCTAAATCAAAAGGTGATATTAATTTAAAAATATAGCATTTTTAGAAAAATGACATACTAGTACTAGTTTTAATATGGGAAGTTTATGCGCTGTACTAGTACGAAAAAATAAACAGCTGTTCTCTCCTGTGCTCGGATGAAATTCAATAAAAGACCCTTATTTTGGGAAATTTTTTAAGACAGTGAAAGAGTAGACAATTTGTTATTTTTTTAAAAGAAACAACCTTTGCGTTTTACTAGTTATTGTGAAACAAAAAATAAACACGGAGGGACAAGACAACAAGTGTTTCTGTCTGGTTTGGTTTGGTTTGGCAATTAGTATTTAGTTTGAATTTCAAATAGCAATTCGTTTTGTTTAATTATTATGTATGCGAAAGAAAAGAAAAGAAAAGCTCTGAATCTGAACACTGAAGTGAAGTGTTCGGTTTGCAAATGGTAGGCATCATGTTTTTTGGTACGATTCCCAAATTATATATTTATTATCCCAACAACACTCAAATATCATTTTTCCAATTGACAGCTGTTTCTTTCAATTTTTTTTATCAGTCTTGACACGACTCTCCTGAATTTTCATCCTGACCCTGTCATTCGGTTTGATTTAATTTCGGTTGGGTTTCATTTCATGGGTCGTAGTATTAAAGAATGAAAAAATAAAAGAAAATGGAAGTTGGTTTCTTCTTTTTTGAAAGCTCAGCAGCAGCAGTGTCTGCGATTCAGACCAACATTTTATCTAGCCCCTTTCCTTACCTAATCCTAATTTTAGTGTGAGGATGGCAGTATACACAAAAGTTATACATAGTATGTTTACAATTTTTTTTCACATGTAGATGGTGCGTAGAATTCACAGTTGACAAGCGGTTTAAAATCTATGGTTTCAGCGGGTTCGGCAGTTCACCTATGGTTCCCGTCCCATCTCAGTTAATCTGATGGTTCTAACAGTTTGAACTTAACAGTATGTATATTAGCACCGACCAAACCGATTCAGAATTTAGATTTTTCAACTCCTACTTAGTAGGGATTGTGAAACAAACTATAGAAAGATCAGTTTGATCTTATTTTTAAAGTTATTTGTATAGATAAATATTGTATCCATATAGTTAGCTCTTTGAGGTTAACTGCTTCTATACGTTTCTATTGAAAGCATAGCCTTTGTAATTATAAATAGTGAGTCTTTATTCATATAAATCTTCTTCTTCTTCTTCTTCTTCTTCTTCTTCTTCTTATTAATCATCCACTATCATATTTCTATAGGCATCCAACCTAATGATCTTCCCTTTCGTAACTAAGCTACAATCAGTAGGTTATGGCTAAATGTTTTCAGTTTTTTTTTTTTTTTACCAATCTACTTTTAGCTGAAATGGGTAATAAATTAATACTCTTTCCGTTCGGGATAACTAATTTTATTTTCCATTTTGAAAAATATTAAGAAAGCTTCTATTTAAAAATTATTTATTTTTATACTTACTTTTTATTTTTTATTTATTTAAAGAAATATAATTATCTTTTATTATAAATGATGATATAATAGAAAAATATGAGAATTATCTCTTAAATGGAACTATTTTTTAAACAAATAATTGAATAAAATGAGGGATTACTGATGATGTGGTTATAAATTAGGAGGCATATATATTAGTGGTCTATCTTATCATGTACACAACAATACCTGTTGTGCTTTCTGCCTGTCTCCATGTCTGTCTTTGTTTCTTTCTTCCAAGACTTTAGGCTTTGTTTACTAAAATTAATCCATTTTATTATTATTTGGTTTCATCATAATATTAATTCCTTTGATTTCTTATTCTTTTTGTTAAGTAAGTTGGAGATTTGCTTCCATTAGTATTTTAGTTATTTGAATATTTTTTATAAAATAATACTAAAAAAAAGTTAATGTTTTTACAATATGCTAATAAAAACTGTCGGCAAGCTAATATTAGAAAGCTACTTAGGGATTTTGTGATTCAATAACCAAAGATTAATTAGGCAAGAAGAAGATAACATTTGGATAGCCCATCATGTTGAAAAAATATATATTTTTTCCAAGTATATATATATATTAAATTATTATTTTAATATTTATTCCATTTAATGATTATTAACCTATTAATGTTCACTAATTAATTAAGCAGAACATATATAATCTTATATTAAGGATCTTCTGAATTTAATTTGTCCAAACCACTTTAGATGGTCAATTTAGCATATATGTTGGAAAAGAGAAATCTTTAATTTCTCCAAATTACATTAAATTGTGAATTTAATAGAGGAAAACAGTCTAGTATTTATTCGGCTCACTATTTGATTAAAAATAAAAATAAAAATGCTCTAATTAATTTAGACATTGGAAGTAGACGTGGTCATGGATCGAGTTTAGTGGTGGCCACGGGCCGGGCCGCGGTTCAAAAGGAGATGAACCAGAACCGGCCCGTCGAAACGCCAGGCCGACCGGCGGTTCGCGATTAACCGGCGGCGGACCAGTTAACCAGCGATTCAAGACCGGTTAATCGGTGGTTCGCCCTTTTTTTTTATTAAACTTAACGGTTAACCGGCGGTTCAACTCAACGGTTCGAACGGTTCGACAACGGTTCACGGTTCGTAACGATTACGGTTTGAAAAAATTTTGAACCAGAACCGGCCCGCCGACCGACCGGTTCCGGTTCAATGGCGGGCTGGTCCGGGCTTTTGGCGGGCTGGGTTTAGGGTTGCCGAACGAGCCAACCCGGCCCGTGGCCATCACTAGCCGGGTTGGCCTGCTGGGACCGTCTGATTCAGCTCGTGGAAAAATCGGTCTAGTCCGTCCTCGAACCGAAACCGTTTAGTCGGCGGTCCGGTTCAGGTTCAACGAAATTTTGAACCGTAACCGTTATAAATCGTGAACAGTTCTTGAACCGCCGGTTAACCGACCTCAAACCACTAGTTAATCGGCGGTTCAACGGACCGGTTACGGTTTAGCCCACCTCCAAATCGTGGTCCAAAATCGGCCGTGGCCACTTCTAATTGGAAGGACAAGAGCACAAAAAAAGAAAGTATAGTCTGGTTGTGTAAGGAAAAAGAATCTCAAAACTAAATGCCAATAACACAAAGGGACTGGTTAATCTTTGTTTCCTAACACAACATAACCGGACATTCTTCTAACTATAAATTATTGCTAATTTTTCTTATTTTCCTTACCTAATTATATTTTTACAGATGTATTGTCTGCTTTTGACAAGACGTAACTTTGTTGTGCAGAAGCAGAAGGAAGTGAGTGAGTGGTAGGAGAATAAAGGGCAGGGTGAAAATAAATGGCCACCATTTCTTCTTCTTCTTTCAGATATGAAATGAAATATGGCAGTCTTATTCTTTCTTTCAATGTATATAATTCAAATTAAGAATCCTCTCTTCTTCTTTCTTCGCATCCAAACAAACCTTTATTTTTTTTCCCTTCCTTTCTGTCACTTTTTATGTTATGAAAAATAGAAAAGTTCCATGCCCAAACTGAAATAACTAATGCTTATTTTCTTTTTCTTTTGTTTGTAATCAGAAAAATAATTGATAGTATCATTTATTTAAGAGTATACATTAATAATATTTAAAAACTAATTATGAAACCATAACAACGGCAGTCCATTCTCTTTCTACCCTTTCAATTTCTATAATCAAATTATAAATCCATTATCACTTCATATTTAAGTGATTTTTAGTAATATATATATGAAATCAATTTGTTTTGAAAAAAGAAATCGAAATTAATTTAATAATGGATTTATTCCTAATATAGTGAAAATATATTTTTTTTCCTAGAGAAAAGACTAGGTAGTTTTGATGTGGAATTTTCGATTTATGTCACTTGAAAGTTGTAAAGCTATGGAATTACATTGACGTTGATAAAACCAAGCGTGCCACGTGTCACAATGCTTGCCCATTTGCCCCCTTTCTCCATGTTTGCACCCAAATATACTATTTAAAAAAAAAACTATACGTTTATAACTCGATTTTTATGTTAAAAAAAAACGCCATTTTAAAAAGAAAATCTTAATTGTAACAAAAAAAAAATCTTATTTTTTGGTGTTTTTGCAAGTGTTTTACAGTATTTAACAATGAGCTCCAGATTTTCAAATCACAAATTTATATATATAATGCAAAATTAAGAATCTACTAAATAAAAAATATAATAAATTTTATATGAAAAAATAAATTTGGTCCTTTACTTGGATTAATCGGAACCTATAGTTATATGTGAGAGTCTCTTAAATAAATCTGACCACTTATAACTTGAACCAATCATAGTATTTTAGATTATGTGTGGATACTAACTAACTACTTTTGTTAAATTGAGAACGATATATAGTTGAGTTGATAAGAAAAGAGTTTAAAATTGGTGTGGTGTTTCAAAAAAATCTAAAAGAGATATAATTTTGAAGATTTGGATTTTAATTTAAAAATCTAAAGAAGGGAATTAGATGGTACAATGTACACCCCACAAATCATAAGACACAGACATATCTATTTGGCTTCAAGCTTAATAATAAATTTTTTGTTACTAGCTTCTTCTTCCTTTTCTTTCTTTCCTTTCTCTTTCAAACAGAGCATGCTTCCATTAAACGACAATTCCAAAAATAGAATTTCTACTACTCCGTCGCCCAGAAAATCCATGGAAGAGGTTTGGGAAGACATTAATCTCCCTTGTATTCTTGACCGCCCAAGCACTGCCGTGCCTATCACCGAAAACCACCCGGCTTTTCCGGGTATGATCTTTCAAGATTTCTTGGGTAGACCTTTTGGCAGTAAAGACCCACCTGTTGATCAGTATCATCACACTCACACTCAATCCTCTTCTAGGAACGAATTCTTGAATTCTTTATTAGGCGTCGGCGGTGGAGGAGGAGGAGGAGGAAAACCTGCAACTATGTTAAGATTGAATTCTACTACTTCATCTGATCTTGAATTTCTTGAAAATGGTAATAATGTTTTTAGAAAATCGAATCTTGCTATGGCGGCGGCTTTGCCTTGTTGTAATTCTACTCCCATTTTCGGTTCTTCACTGAGCAAGAAAAGGGTTCAAGATCAGAATCTCGAAAATTCTAGTGACCGGAGAAATAAAAGAATGATCAAGAATAGAGAATCAGCTGCTCGTTCCAGAGCTAGAAAGCAGGAATCTCTCTTTTCTTTTCTTTTTTTTTTCAACAAAATCCAAATGATGCGATTATTAATTTATATTAGTGAAAACATTTGCAGGCTTACACGCAAGAACTAGAAATGGAAGCAGCACAATTGAAGCAAGAAAATGCTAAGCTAAGAAGACAACAACAGAAGGTATGTTATATTATAATAACAATTTGTTTAACAGGATAATATTAATTATTGTTTTATAAAAGGAACGGGAAAAAAGGTCTTTTTGCCTTTTTTTTATTATTGTTCTTTATTTGGGATAATAATAATAATAATAATAATAATAATAATAATAATAATAATTTGTAAAAAAAGGAAAAAATATTATTATTATTTGAAAAATATTAATAATGATATTTGTGCATATTTATAATTTTTTTTTTCAGTTATTGGCAGTTCCTGCTGTGGTTCCAAAAAAGAGCAATCTCCATAGAACCTTGACAGCTCCATTTTGAGAAGTAAGAAATTTGTAGCTTTTAATTTTTTGCATTCGTTTCCTTTTCTATCATGAGTATGACTTTCTTAGTAATTTTCCTCTAATGGAGAAAAACTTCTAAGGCTGTGTTTGTTGGTTATTTATTTAACTAAAACATAATACCTTTTTAATTTTGTATTAGATACATATATCTGCATCAAGTGGTTGGACTGAAAAGAAGGCTGAGGAGCTAATTTTTAGAAGATAAAAGAGAAAGATGTTTGGATCCCAAGCTACATGACAAAATTATGACTAGTGTTTTGTAAAACTT
Source organism: Croton setiger (assembly GCA_948099555.1). NCBI lineage: Eukaryota > Viridiplantae > Streptophyta > Magnoliopsida > Malpighiales > Euphorbiaceae > Croton > Croton setiger. The sequence goes on along the minus strand of CANUEY010145911.1, from coordinate 55,236 downwards.
AATGTTATTTATATATATATATTAAATATTGGGTTTCTTGTCTGCTTGCTTTGTTATTTCTTCTCCTCTCATTGTCACCTAATAAGGACATGGTGGTGGTGGGGAAGTTCAAGAGCTAATAGAAATTCAGCTAAATGCAGCCTTCAACTTTACATACTTTATTGACTGATTACTTCATCGCTTAAATTATTGCATTTACAAACTCTTCAATACATACACACCTCTCACCCCATAAACACAGAAAAAAAAATCACACTTTTCTTAAATAAACACACCTCCTTCCAGAGAAAGAAAAGGGGAATGCGACCCTCTAACATGTGAGACATGGAAATATGTGAATTTGTTAAAAATTTGCCACTATGCAAATTTAGATATCTAAGCACACACTCGAAAAATCAAGGATTAAGGTTAAAATTGCTTATTTAGCCATATAAATTCTAAGCATTTGCTATGTATGAGATGCCATGTTTGGCTATCAATATATATATATTTCTATTTCATTGCCTTACCTTGCTTTTTAAAAACTCTTGCTCTTTTAGTAGTCCTTTTCCATATACTTTTTCCTACTTTTCTCATTATTTTTAATTATATAATTATTATTGTTGATTTCTCTGTTTCTTTGTCCTTAATTTGTTCTATGATTACACAAGTATTATTAGAGAAGTAATTAGTAATTAGTAACATTAAATCATGGGTCCCTCCTTTTTAAAAAAGGTATTGTTAGAAAGATCTTATGTACTAAAATAATAGTCTTACTTGTAGATTTAGTTTTGAATAATATCTCCATTTGTATTTTAGTATTAAGGGGTGGTTCATATCTCATTTACATCTTAGTTTATTAGATATACTCTTACCACTAAATTAATTTTCATGTATTTTATTTTTATATTCTAATGTATGGTTTATGTTCCATTTATACATTAAATTTTTCTTGTTCTAATGTTATTATAATAAATTGTAAGATATGGTTCATAAATAGTGTCATCAACCTTGTAATCTTCTTTTACTTAAAATGGGATTTATTGGAACAAATCCTAATTTAGCATAAGCTATTTATCAGTGTTTTTAAATACAAGTTATAATAATTAATTAATAATTAAATTTATATTATATTTTAATAAAATATAATGGAATATTATTGTAATTATTAATTAATTAAATTCAAATCTTATTTTAATAATGTATACTATATAATTAATATAATTATATAATACTATATGTAATTAATATAGTATGCAAACATGTCAAAATATGCAAGTTGATTTACTACATTAATTGGTAACATTAATCTTAATAAATTTATATTGAAATATTAATTCATATACCATATATTATTAGTGTTTGTTCCCAATCGTGATGACTAAAAATTCGAAGTGAGTTGGTAAAAATCATTGTCCACATACACATATTTTTTGCTTAAAACCTATGTAAATAAATAAATAAATAAATAAATAAAATCCTACCTTCAAAAAATTAATTAAAATTCATAAGACATTTTACATGCAATTAATTTTTTTATAGAAAAAAATTGCAATTAATTACTCCCTTCGTATCGGATAATTAGTCCTATTTTATGTTATGGAAAATTTTAAGAGAGCTAAAGTTATTTACTTTTATGTTCTTATTTAGATGATTATCTTCTATTTCTTAAAAAAAAAAATCATATTTTATTTGAACGAGAGTAGGATAGAAAAATACAAGAATTGTATTCACAATGAGACAATTTTCTAGAGACAAAATAATTAGATAAAATATGACAGATTATCCGAGATGGATGGAGTAATTAAGTTAAAAATTTAGCCAACCAATTAATTTATCTAATATATATAAATGTTCAAATGAGGAACGTTGTTTTGCTCAAAACGTTCTTGTACAATTTATATATTATCGAAGGTAAAGTTGTCTCTATATAATTAATGATGGTAATTAATTAATAAAATTTAAATCATATTCCAATAAAAATTACTAAATAATAATTTATAATAAAGTAATAAACAAAAAATGTTAATCAAATTCAACATATTATTAACTAAAACAATCAATCTAAAATACCTCTATAAAATTCATATTTTTACGGTTAAAGTTGTATTTTTATAATTATTTATAATAATTAATTAATTAAATTCAAATCATATTCTAATAAAAAAAATACTATTTTAATTATTAATTAATTAAATTTAAATTATATTCTAATAAATAATACAATTTTAATTATTAATTAATTGAATTTAAATTTTATAATAATAAAAAATATTATATAATTATTCATAATTTATTAATTAAATTTAAATGAAAGGAATACTATTTTAACAATTAATTAATTAAATTTAAATTATAGTTTATAAAAATATTATTTAAAAATTAATTGTTAAAGGAATAGAAATTTATAATGCTAAAGAAAAATCTCCACTTGAAAAATAAATTTGTCTATGTTTTATTTGGAAGAAAAAGATAAATTAATTTGTCTATACTTGCTTATATTGTGTTCCTCCACATTTACATTTAGCAGTACTTCCTTGTCCATTGCTGGAATGTCTGCAACTTCAGAGCTTTTAACATTCATTCCTCTGCTTAAAAAAAAAAAAAAATCACTCCTCTGATCCAATGCCAAACTCTCAGTCCCAACAAATGAATTCATTATATCATTTTTAATTATTTTTAAGTATATTGTTTAACGAAAATTATAATTATTTAATAAAAATAAAATAAAAAATAGAATAATGTATTTAAATAAATAAAGGAAGATTTTGATTGGGTATTTGTCTGATAATCAAGTGTGGTTGGGATTTCCGAAGCAGAATCAGGTGTGCTTTTGGTCGGCGGCATGTGAAAGTGAAGGGTTAGGGAAGAGAAATTCCTTTTTATGCGAGTTCAGCTAACTAAATTTTTGATTGACAGAGGCAGTTTAGATTGATGTATATTTGGAATTTTTGTAAAATCAATAAAAAATTATTAAGTTTGCTCTAGTTAGAACCTCACTTAAGAGAAAGTAAGTGGGCCCATCTTGATAAGAATGGGCCAGCAACAAGTCCATGTAAGGTAAGGATCTTTGGTTTGGGAAGATATAGCAAATGACAGGATTTTAATTTATTAGTTAACTAAAAAATAGGTATTTAAATAGCAGATTTTTTAATAAGATTACTTTTCTACCATTTTCAATTGTTCTCGTTGTTATCTTTATTTGCATTAACACAAACAGAAGCTCTTCTCAAATGGAAAACCAGTTTAACTTTTCACCTTCTTCTCTCAATTCATCACCAACCTCAAGAACCTTTTTGTCATTGGACTGCCTCAATTCGAACAGTTTCCAAAACAAACCTTTCCAATCAAAACATTACTGCAAGTCTCCCGCAATTCAACTTCTCTTCATTCGCAAACATCACCAGCTTTCATATCCAGAATAACACAATTGAAGGAATAATACCATCTTCAATTGAGTTTCAACTATTTTTCTGGCAACATACATGTGGAATTGGGAGACCAATTGCTTTTTCCGTCAGCTTACGGCTAGAACAATACTTAACCAGCAGCGGCGGCATGTTTCCGGTCGGTGAAGAGAGGAAGGAAGTTTTTTTTTTTGCATTTTTACATTTAATCCTTATAATTATTTAAAAATTATATTTTTGTACGATTTTTCAAATAAAAGTATATAAATTTAATATTTATATAGATATTTATAAGGATAAAAAAATAATTTAAAATTAAAAAATATAAATTCTAAGATATATTATTTAATAAATTTTTAAAATTATATACTATTTATTACTCATTAAATTTGTTATATGTTTGCTTCTCTTTAGGTGTTAGGCTGCAGATTTGGGCCCACTTTCGATGTGATATAGGTGGCCCATATCACGGTTATTTTTCTTTTGAGAAGAGTCCTTCTCATTTAGATATTTTAGTTTTTTTAATTTATTAATTAATATTTCATCATTTTTGTTGAGAGAGTTTATATTTAACGATTACAGTTTCTTCTAGTATCAATGTTTTGGATGTCTTTGAATTAATTCTTATTAAAGGTTTCCAGTAACTGTTAAAAATCTCAAAACAAAAAGTTATGGTTATATTAAAAAGTTAAACACTTATTTTTATATTATTTTATGGCCAAAAAAATGTATTTTTTTTTTTAAAACCCGAAAGAAAATATTTCATTGAAAGATAAAACGAGTACATGAACCCACTCCTCGAGAGTTGGAAAACCGAACTACATAAAAGAAAGTTTAATAAATACAAACATTAAAATAAGATAGTGTACTGTTGAAAGGAAAAGCTAGCAAAGCCAACAACCAAAATGCCGAATGCATAGCACCTCCATCTCCACCTCCACCCTTTATGCTCGAACCACCACTGTCCTTGTACCCATTCGAGTCCCTATCCTAACACCACCCCCAAAGAACCAAAACAACAGCAGAGTAAAACTGTAAGGAAAAGCTTCTCAAATTTGCACTTGCGTTCAAAGATGCAGTAGACCAAACTCTAAGATGACAATGTTTAGTGTTGCTTGTACTTAAACAAGAAGCCACCAGCATTACCCCTACACCATTATCCCACCACGACCCAATACTCACCACCAATAACCAAAAAACCAAAAGATCATTACCAGAAAAGTAGCAAACCACCAGAAACTAAATCCTCTCCATGCTAACTCCATAGCATACCACAGATGAACAACTGAACCGAATAGAAAGGGAAAAAACACACCTGTATAGCACTGCTTTCATGATGGATGTCGAAGACACAAAAAATAGACGACATGCTTTTATCAATTAACAAAAAATTCTGTAGAAATGGTCAGAAGTGCAAATCCTAAGGACTAGGATTGCCTAAGACTACCAAAATTGAATCTGCATAACTGGAAAATAAAATAAAAAACGAGGGATTTTTTATGATGGTGAGTAAAAGGAAATTAAAATAACAAAAGTAATTAAAATTAAAATTAAAATTAAAACAATAAGAATCGAACTTAAGTCAAACATAATCTGCGGTATGAAGTTTACATAAATGGAGAATTAGCTAAAAATAATCTTTTTAATTCATAATTATAGATAAAAGTTATAATCATCATACTAGTGTTTCCAACAATCTTTTCGTTCAAACAAAGCACTGCAAAAATAGCCCTGTAATTACCTTTAAAAGGAATGATATAAATAATCTCTAATCGGTAAACAACCTTAATACTAGTAACATGATTTAATCTATTGATTGCTATGAATTCTAAAAAGACTTTGCTCTAATCATAAATCTAGGAACGAGATTCATTCAAATTAAATCATACAATTACTTAATATAACCCAAAAAATTTTACACAATCAAATTATATCAATTGCTACTTGCATCAATGTTAACTAAACATTACGAATTTAGTCTAGTTAATTAGCTATATAAAATCCTATAAATTGAACAATGGACCCTGCTTGAAAAAAAAAAAAAAAAATTTACTAAAGATGTATTTTACCATGAGCTACGTATGAATGCAAAAGAATTGAAAAGAAAAATTAAGCACAATCAAACCTCATAATTTTATGAATAATTTCAACCTTAGAATAAACCTTTGACTGAAAAGGGAGAATTTAGCCACACTTACCATGGAAAACATCATCAAAATTTGAAAACTAAAGTTGAATCCCGTAATATTACAGGAGGCAAAAAATGTCCTCTACAAATCCTAAAATTCACTTATGTACAATTAAAAAGTAGGGCCAACCCTAATATAACGAAAAGGCCTAATTAAATAGTGTTCGAATATCTTTCTACATTGTAAATTAAGCTCAAAATGACAATCAATATCGTGGGCCAGCTGCCCACTTAAAATTAGTCCGTAAGAGTAACTCCTAGCAGCATTAAAATCGTCCAAAAATCTTCACACTTCAAGTTCTATGCACCGAACCTCTCCTAATTATGCTCCATAAGTTTTTTTATCAAAACACAGCAGTTCCTACTCAAAAGTAGAAAAAGTTGATAAAAGCTCATATGTAAGCTAAGTGAACAATAAATAAGCATAGGATTAGAAACTAAAAACATATTGGAAATACGAACCAACATTTCACCTTTCGCAAGAGACACAATCCAAGACAGAACCCCTGGACGTTCCTTCCGTCTTGTAACCACCACCACGATGGTCCCGCATCTACCACCAATTCCAAAAGGCCGATGACTCTGAAGATCAGAGTCACCAAAATCCGACGGATACAATAAAGAAGACGAAGCATCTCCCCCACCAAAATTGACTGAAATAGAAACGATCGATAAGAAACGTGAATGGAACTACCAAAGAAGTGGATAACCATAAGGAATTTTTGAAACAATAAACCACACAATTTTGGTGTTGCAAAGAGAACTAACTGCCACGGAGTCTATCTCTTATGTGGAAAAAAAATGTTATGGTTGAAACATTGATTTATTAAGTATTAAACCCTTTCCTTAAACAAATAAATAAAAAAAAAATAAATGAACCCTCAAACGTTTAACATTTACTACATAATTTTCTAAACTGGATATTTGTTCTCATATCCTTTTCTCTTTTTTATTTGATGATCAAAATTTTAAATAAGGTATGATTTTCACAATTATTTAATAGGAAGTCAATAACAAATTAAAACTGCTTATTGAACACCATTGGAAATTCAGCAAATTAATTAAAAAATATTATAAATTTCATTAAAATGAATTGAAATAACGAATGAAATAAAGATATTTATAAATATTTTGAAAGTCAAATTGAATTTTTAAAAAATTACAATAAAAAGTACCAAATGAGAGTTAGATAGTCAATTCTTACAATTTGGAAAAGAAAGGTCCACAATTCCATTAACATGAAACATATTGCATTTTAGCTATTAATCCATTATGGACTATTCTTTTGTAAAAAGTTAATGATTGTATATTTATATTTCAAAACTACATCATATGATAAAAAGAAGTAAATTTGAAAAATTACAATTTCATTACTGCATTTTTATTTAATCTACATTTTTATCCATTTATTTTTGAAATAAACTTTTTTATTCCCACATTAAAATTGTACTTCTACTAACTTTTAATCAATTTTCCATTAAGTTTTACAGTAAATGACAATATTATTTTTTGTTGTAGACTTACTGGTAATTTTTGGACTAAATTGTAAGTTTATAATTTTACTTTTAAAAAAATGAAAAAGAAAAAGAAAAGGAAAACGAAGAAATCTAAAATGGCAACTGCAGCTTGCTGATCTCACCGCCACACTATTCTCTTTCTTCTTCTTGTTTTGGAATTTTGAAGTCGAAAGAAAAAACTCATCTAAATATGGTATGTGATTGATTTAATAATTGAAACTTTTACGTAATTGTTATACTAGTGAGGAATTGATTGATTTTGTCTGAAGAATTCGTGATTATAGTTTCTTTGATGGAGGTTTGTTTGGTTTTGTTGAAAAAACAGAGTGGCACTCGAAACCGCCGACTATAGTTGTGTTTTAGATTTCTTCGTTTTTTTTAAATTAAAATTATAAACTTACAATTTAGTTCAAAAATTACCGCCAAGCCCGCAATATAGAATAATATTGTTATTTTACTACCAAACTTAACGATTAAAAGTTAACGACAAAAATGTCTAACAAAAACAAATATAGGGATAAAAAAGTATATTTAAAAAAATAGAGAGAAATATAGATTAAATAAAAATAAATCTAAGTAAATTTCTATATTGACTTTTCCTCTCTCTCAATGGAAGCATCTCTGGACCAACAATACTAAATTTATATGGATCATATTCATAAGACATTATTTATTTATTTTTAAGTAATCCCTTGTATAATTTGTACATAGGGAGTTGTCGAATAATTAGTTTTGGGCTAAAAGTTTCGCACCATACAAAATATTTCCCTCCTATTTCTTAATAAACAGTATATAATAATGATTTTAATCTTAATATTTTATGCTTTTAACTCCATATAACACACATGGTTTTGAATTTGGCACCGCTGATTTTTTTTTTTATTAATTTAGAATCTTTATTCAATTCTTAGATTTTTTTACATTTATTAAAAAAATACTAATATTAAAAACCATATAACATATGTACCATATGAAATAACCTTTACTAAAAAAAATATATAAAAGAAGCCATCATGTCCGTCAATTTTATTGCCAAAATGTAGGATCATCTTCATCATCATTTCACATATTTTTACATCATTTCTTTCTTTTTTTCTTTTCTTTCTTGTAGGAAAGCCAAATTAGCAAGAAGAGCATTCTAAGTCCTTAATTATACGAAAGCCATCCATCCATCAAAAAGGCATGAACTCACTCTTCCGTTGCTCAATTTGTTTCCTACGATTTTTGGCTCATACACTCCTGAACTTTTTTATGTTTTAAAAACTTAATTATAATCTGCACCAAAAAAAATTATCCATCTCCACCTTCTCCTCCACTTCCATTGCTATATTGTCAAACACCAGCTGATAATGGCCAAAGGTCAGCAACAATGGCGCACTACATTTGGATATTATTAAGTATCTGAACCAACTAGCAAGTGTTCCATTACGTGCATTCCCAAAATCAAAAACCCACCATTTTTACTTCTTTAAATACCACTAATTAATCTTCTCCACATTAACAATAACAAGTTTATATTATTAATTAAACCCATGAAAGGTCTTTGCTTTTTCTTCCTTCTCTTCCCTTTTCTGATAGAAATAGCTGCGGCGGCGAAACAGGACGACGATGGTGTTTATATTGTTTACATGGGAGCTGCAAAGGGGAATTCCTTAGATAATTACTTTGTTCAGCTTCTTAGCTCTGTCTCAAAACAGTTAATACATATTTGAAATTTTTTATATTCTTGTTTTTTTTTTTTATTTGGTTAATGTTGTTTTAATGCATTTGATTTGATTTGTTGCAGGAAAAAGAATTATCCTGTACGAATTTACAGACATGGATTCTCTGGATTCGCAGCTCGATTATCAGAAGAAGAAGCAAAAGTAATTGCTGAAAAACCAGGAGTTGTATCTGTTTTTCCTGATCCTGTATTACAGCTTCATACTACTCGATCATGGGATTTCTTGAAATATCAAACTGATATTGAAGTAGATTCTACCTTAATCTCTCATGGTTCAGACACTATTATTGGAATCCTAGATACAGGTATTTGGCCGGAATCGAAGAGCTTTGATGACAGAGATATGGGTCCTATTCCATCTCACTGGAAAGGAACTTGTGTTAAAGGTTACAACTTTAGTTCATCCAACTGTAACAAGTAATTATATCTATTCTTCCAAGTTGATTTATCAATTATTCAATCCTATAGTCTCGGGGGTCGGAGATTTCCAGACCAGTGGTCCCTGCAGTAATATGTTGGTTTTTTTTTAAGCATTAGAGTAGTTTTAGTAGGGACCACCGACCGATAATGGATCTCCGGCCAGCTGGGAAGAGAATGTGGTTTATGACTAACAATACTGTGTTGGACTGTGGATAGGAAAATAATTGGAGCAAGATTTTATGATGGTCCTGATGACGATGAAAATGAAAGTTTTCAAACACCTAGAGATGTGATAGGACATGGCACACATGTAGCAGCAACTGCAGCTGGAGCTGCCGTGTCCCACGTGTCCTATTACGGCCTAGCTGAAGGGACAGCCAAAGGAGGGTCACCTTCGTCGAGGATTGCAGTGTATAGAGTGTGTTCAGATAATGGATGCCTTGGAAGTAGCATATTAGCTGCATTTGATGATGCAATTGCAGATGGGGTTGATGTAATATCAATTTCGCTCGGTGCTCCTGCAGGATTTGTTACTGACTTATATAAAGATCCAATTGCCGTCGGAGCATTCCACGCTGTTGAGAATGGGATTACAGTAGTCTGTTCTGCAGGAAATGATGGGCCTATTTCAGGAACAGTTGTGAATGCTGCACCGTGGATGCTGACTGTTGCTGCTACTACCATCGACAGGAATTTCGAGTCAGATATTGTGTTGGGCGGAAAAAAAGTGATCAAGGTAATGATACCTCAAATAGGAACTGATAATGTTTGTTAAACCATAATGCATAATGATGGTTTCATCATTTTGCTTCAGGGCGAAGGCATAAATTTTGCTGAGATTGGAAAATCGCCCGTGCACCCTTTGGTAGATGGGAAATCAGCCAAGGCAGATACTGCAACAGAATCTGATGCAAGGTTTGCATATCTATATTAGCTTGAAAATTCTTCAGAATCAAGTGAGTTTAATGAGTTTATATATTCGATTTCAGAAACTGCAAACCAGGTTCTATGAAGAAAGAGACAATTCAAGGGAAGATTGTATTATGTTACAATGATGACGACGACTCGTATAGTTGGAAGCTGCAGGAAGTGCAGAGCTTGGAAGGAATTGGTCTAGTTTTGGTGGATGATAAAACAAGAGCAGTTGCATCAAACTATAAGGAATTTCCAATGACAGTTATCGGTTCAGCGGATGCTGCTGAAATCCATTTATACCTTAACTCAACCAAGTAAGAAAAGAAAATGCTATTTTATTCTGAAAATGTGTAGAAATGTCTACGGTTTGATAAATTTCAGAACTTTGACAGAAATCCTGTTGCAACTATCTTACCAACAATGGCAGTTACAAATTATAAGCCTGCCCCAACTGTTGCTTACTTCTCATCTCGAGGTCCTTCCATGCTGGCACGAAATATCCTCAAGGCAAAGTTTTTCTATTTCCTACTATTCAACTCTATATTCGTGACTAGGGATGATCATGGATCAGTAATCTCTCTCAAGTTTATAAATGGAGCAAAAATTCCTATAGTTTTTAGAGAATGTCCCAGTAGATATCTTCTCTCTGTCCAATCTCCAATCTGCGGGCAACAAAACTAGTACGACGGGTATTCCAAAACTTACCCGATCTCGACCCATGATCATTCCTAATTCCCACAAAAGATTTCTTGGGAAAATCTAACCAAAAAGTGCAGGAAAAATAAAGTTGTACCTTGTTTTTGCTATGCAGCCTGACATTGCAGCACCAGGAGTGAACATCATTGCAGCATGGATTGGAAATGATAAAGACATAGCTCCAAAAGGCAAAGCACCCTCACAATTCAATGTACTCTCAGGAACTTCCATGGCATGTCCACATGTTTCTGGACTCGCTGCATCGGTCAAATCCCAAAATCCTACATGGAGCCCTTCTATCATCAAATCAGCCATTGTTACAACAGGTCAAGAATCAACAACATAACATAAATTCTGTATTCCCAATTCCTCGGAAATCATAACCCTTTTTCTGTTGTTCTGGTATTTTCATTTTCAGCATCTCAGATGAACAATGCTAAGACCCCTATAACAGCGGATTCAGGTGCCATAGCCAATGCGTATGATTATGGAGCAGGAGAAATAAGCATAACAGGACCAATAAAACCAGGACTAGTTTACGAAACCACTATCACTGATTACTTGAACTTTCTATGTTATTATGGATATGATACTTCAAAAATCAAACTCATCTCGAAAACCCTTCCAGCCGATTTCATGTGCCCCAAGGAATCAAGCTCTGATCTAATATCAAATATCAACTATCCATCCATTGCAGTTTCAAATTTCAAGGTAAACCAGGTAAAGAACATAACAAGAACACTTACCAATGTAGATGGGGATGGCGATACAACATACCATCCAAACATCACATTGCCTGCCGGAATCATCATCCAAGTTTCTCCGGCTAGCCTGCGTTTTACTATGAATGGGCAGAAATTGAGTTACTATGTACTTTTTAATGTGATTTCTTCAACTCCAGGAGATTTGTTTGGAGACATTACATGGAACAATGGGAAATTTAAAGTACAGACGCCATTTGTTGTAAGCTCTGCAAGCAATAATTAACAAGTGATTATATAAAAAAAAAAAATAGTGTTGATGGTTATAGATAATGTAAAATTTACCATTTAATAATGGCAGTTTTAGCTCATTAACTCCATAAATTAGTCCAAATTGAAAAATTGTTGCACTCTTCTCAATGTACAAATATAAGGGTAAAACCGCATCAATCTAAATTAGCTGTTAATGTAATTTTATTGTTCTTAGTTTAGCTACTATTTACTTGAAACGGAGCAATTTATTCTACTATTCAATTGGCAATTGTATAGTACTTCCTCCGTCCTCTAAAAATTAGTTCTCACCTCAGTAGTGAAACTCTTGATTATTTTGGGACGTAGGAGTAACTAAAAAGAATAATTATAATTCTATAATTCTCATTATAACTTATACTAAAATTCTTACATTGTTTTTAAAAATTTAATTGATGATGGAAATAATTTTTAAATCTCTCATTCATTTGGTGGTTTCTATGGCTATAAATAAACTAATACGCTCACGAACATAATGAATAACTAATACGCTCGCTCATGAACATAACGAATAACTAATAACTAATACGCTCGCAAACATAATGAGTCCGTGAGCTAACTTTGTAATGTTCACAAACTTCATAAGCCTCTTTCCATACAAACTCACAAACTGATGTCTTCACAAACTGAAAAGTATTTTTTACTTGTGCATACAAAAAGATGATGTTTTGTAAAAATAAAACTCCTTGAAGAGCTAAGTTTCAAACAAGCTTTCTCAAGACCACTTCATAAAAAAATAAAACATTCATGAACATCTTCAGACCAAGCGTTTTAGTTTCTACCATAATCGGAACTTGAGCTACAGAAGTGGAGATTAGCTATAGGCAACATAACGAAACAAAATGCAACATATGTAATTCCATTATCACAAGCGCATTATGGAGATATAAGGAACCAAACATCGCTTTAGTATTTTGAACACTTATAGTTGCTTCAAAACTGGAGCCGAATTCAGTTTAAATTCATGATCTAATGCAGATGATCAAACATTAGCTAGCAAGAGGAGAAAAAACTCTACCCCACACAGGAAATGGCTTCCCATCATCAGAGAATTAAAGCACAAACACTTGTATTGAAAGAACAGAAGTTACAATATTAACAATAAATAGTTCAGACCAAATATTAGAGTCGCAATTTGTTCAGGTTGGGGATATATATATTATATAGGAAATAAGATACTAGTTTGCAAAAGAGTAATCCCTAAACATCCATGTCCAGCACAAAAAGTAAACTAGGAATACTGATACTATTTCTCATCCTCATTTACTCAAAGGCCCACTGATTCTCTCTTCTGACTTCCTCTTCTTCCTCTGGTGTGAAGTCATTCTTGATGTTGAATGTCTTGCGTATCTCCTCAGGAGTTTTGCCCTTGATCATGTCAGCCACTGTTTGGCAAGTGAGATCCAGTAAACTCTTGATGTTAAGATAATTGGCAGCCTAAGAGAAGACAAAAAGCTCCAAGTCAGTATGAAATCACTCCGGACCATTCTGTTGTCCATAGGCAGTTAACAATATGGTTTAATACAGTACTGCATCCATGAAAATGTCAAAAAGAGATAACTTAATTCAACCAGTCAGCCATTCTATGTTGCTTCTTAAAAGCTTTAAACATTTCTTTTGGAAGCATAGCCTACTAGCCACCTGGGTCTTACTTGCAATTGTTACTAAAACAAATCAGAGTACATTACACTTACTCAAGGAAATGGGAATTCAACTCAAAGAAACAATGAGCAAACCTGTTAAAGGTTATACATGTCTTCAAGACACCTATAACATTATGAAATATACAGTAATACACAAGTTATAAGAACGTAAAAAATCATAAGAAAATCAATAGTGCTTTGTTAAGCATACACATTGATATAATAATCATTTAATAAGCTGGCCATGTCCTCAGACTCTAAAAAGCATTGCAGTTTTCAAGGCATGCCAATATTCAATTCAAAGGGTTCTCTCATAGTCAGCACAGCTAGCTACATCCTTTATTCAAACCCTGTCAACGTTTCATTATAGTGTTCTCAAGTAAACAGTCTGGTTATTCATATTTCTTCAGACAAATTCTCCCAACAATTCTTCGGACAAAAAGTCAGAAATATAGACATCTCCAACCTACTGCTTTAAATGTAGTCTAATGCTGTACAATGATCTAAAAGATTTTTTCTAATGAACAGTAAGATCTAATGAACAGTAAGAAACAACGACCCAGCCAGTACCACTGGAGGATTATCCTGTTTCCTAATCCTCCTCTTGCCTCAATCATTTCCCCAGAACAATCTTAGCAACCAAATAAAGCATCAACAATGTCTTCCGAAGTCATCAATTCCACTCTTTATCTAAGAAATCGCCACAATTTAAGAACATGCAAACCAAAAAAGACTAAATAGATTAGGACCCCAAACCCTAACCCTAAATGCAATCGCAAAATAAAATTAAAACCTCAAACAGAACGACCGACATAGTAAAACTAATTAAATCGAAGGAAAAACAGAAAACGAACCAAGATGAGATCAAATAGAGTAGCCTGATCAACTTTAACAAAGTCAGCGTCCCAGGTCTTGAGTTCATCATCGGCAGGAGAGGGCCGATCTTCAGACTTGGGAGTTTCGACATGCTTTTTACAGTACTCAATAACCTTAGAAAGGATCTTGCTGGTGACATTAGGAAGAGGGATGCCGTTATCGGCGCAGTCGTCTTCAATCATGTGTTTAATCGTCTGCGATTCAAGAGCCACCGCCTCATCTACCTCGAAAGTCTCGCCGTCGGAGCTTTTAAGAGTGATTTTCCGGCCCGTCGACATTGTTGGTCCTTGTTTTGGAGATTTGAGCTGGTTCTTGTTCCTGTGAAAACCTAACGCCGATCCCCAAACAGAGTGAAGGATTGGATTGCGACCTAATAGATGGACGTCTATCTCAATCCGTGGTGGAGATTTCGCTTTTAAAGAGCTCACAAGCGTGCCAGTTTGCACGTGTAAAACGGTTGTTATTTTAATATATTTTCTATTTTATTTAGGGATTAGGGTTAGTAAAATAAAAGCAAATATATAAAGGGAAGCGGAAAAGGTAGAAATTTCTATTTTAAATATAGAAATTAATTATTTTGTTTTTAAAAATTTGAAACTAAATTACTAAATAATAAGTATACTAAGTACTAAATATCTTTTTAGACACGAGATGGCAGTATATTTCATTTTGGAGTTGTATTTGGCGTTAAATAGCTCAAAGGTTGGCTTGATTTCGAGCAAAATGGTGGTATCCGTAGGTAATGCAGGAGGCTAGTAACTGTGGTATCCATAGGTAATGCAGGAGGCTAGTAACTGTTAGTGTAATTTTTTTTTAGAAAAGGAGATGTTTTCATTCAAAACTGATCACACATGAACGATGGTTATGGAAACATTCTACTACCATCTTATAATAATAACAAACTCAAATCAGTCGGTATATCATGAAAAACATGAAAACCGTATTGAAACAGATGACCTTTGATAATAAATGAATCCAAAACTTTATTTGATTCATGATAAGAGTGTCATACCTTAACAATTCATTCATGTCTTAACAAACCTTGCACCTGCTATAATAATCCCACAAAAGCTGAAGGAATAACGTGACTTTGATTAACTAAATCAATTGCCGCCAAATTATACATGTGAACCAAAATATGAAGATTACCACACTCCCATGCTAACCGAAGTCTATGTAATAAACTCCACAATTCAGCTTATAGAACAGAACAAATACTCAAATTACTATAATAGCCTGACAACCACTGCCCAAGATGATTACGAAAAACTCTACCTACTGCAGATGAGGCATTCAAACATGAACCATCAATGTTCAACTTAACCCACCTGATGGAGGACACAACCAAGCAATCTACCATTCTGCTTATCTTGTCTTACAACATTAGGAGCAGACATTAACTCATTGCCACACAGCTGCAAAGTCAATTGATGAATTAAACAACCAGAATTGAGCAGCCAATAAAAAGAATTATCGAAAATCACTTTATTCTGCCAATTCTAGATGTTCCAGCAGGAACAAGCTCTTCTAGGCAACACCTCGAACCAAGCTGTCCGCCACTAAATTCTTCTCAAACCAATTCACCATATTAATAACACTAAAGAAATCTGGAACTGATGAAAATGATAAAATCAAATTAGTAAGCAACTTCTTATTTCTTTTTTTTTTTTTACACTATTTTAGTTTCGGTCATCTATTTTCAAATTTAAAACCACTATTCACTGCTCTCAACAATATTTTTCTATTTGTACCGATATTTTACACATTAATTGGTTAGAGAGTTGAGTTTGAAACGGGTCAGGTTAATATGTATCAAAATTATTCGAAATTTTATAAAATTTTGCGGTGGTAGAATGACTGATTTGAAAGTATATTTGAAATCTCGTTGTGAGAGTTTTCATTTGAATGTTTTATAAGTGGAATTAAAAGTTTATTTTTTGGTTGAAAAATTAATCTATTGATTCTTCTATCATTTGTTTGTTGGAGCTTGAAGAAGAATGGTGATGGACCATTTCAATTTTGCTAATTTTTATTAAAATGACATACTGAGACATGAAAAATATTTTTAAATAGTTCAAAAGCACGATAGGTATGGTGCTATCAAAGAATTCATGCAAACATTAGATGCATATTTATGTATTAAGCCTGTTTTAAACAAAACAAATGACCTCTCATTGTAACATTTATATAAGTGTTTCTTGCAAACTGCAAATAGAAGGCAATCTATATATAGATATAAAGCTGGACGAGGTGAGAACTGTTCATTTCTACGGTACCCAGCTCTCCGCTATGAAACGTTGCCATTTTGCCTGCCAACTGTGCCATCCAATCACCCAGCTCTTCCAAATGACGTCGTACCACTAGTTTTCCTCTCGATTTTCTTCCACTTCTGCTTTGTCCTCCCAAACAGCCATTAGTCCAGTGCCACGTAAAATTGATGGAGAGAGACAGAGCTTAGCATATCAAAACCTAATAACCCTAACCCAACAGCAACCTTTCAATTCTGTACTGAAAGGCTCTCTACTCATCTCCTCTCTAGCAGTCCATAGAATCATAGCATAACATCAAATTCAGTAAGCAGTCCGCTCAATCAGCAAACCCTAGTAATCTCTCTTTTGTCTTGTACAGAAATATAACTCAACATTCTCATCCAAAAATAGATAAAAAAGTTAAACGGGAACTAGAGAAGAAGAAACAAAAGGCAATTTTCAAAACGAATTAACAAAATTTAGGGACAATCTACCATATTTGAATTCTAAAAGCGGTTAACCACACAAATTAGCCATTAGATGTATAGTTCAAAAAAAAAAAAAAAAAAAAGCTTGGTTGGTAGACTGTAATATAAAATATAAAATCAAAATCTTAATACCTTTCTTTTAAAATGTTAAGATACACCCAAAGGGTGAGAAGTAATAATCTTTCCCCCAAGGTATCTTCCAAAATAACAATGACAATGGATGGATAGCTGAGGACAGCAATATCAAATCAAAAGCACCAATTTGATCGAAGCATTAGGGCAAATATTTTGGTATCACCATCAATAGCATATGCAATGCCTGGTTTTAAGCTGAATTTCGTACCTAAGTTTAGTTTTAGATATGATTCGGTCTGCAAATGTGCTAAGTTACAGGTGCCTTCCGTTAGTCCGCTCACACTGATACCCCATCCAGATTCATCTTCAGAATCATCAAACACATTGACAGCCCATTGTAAATGTTTCGGATTTGAATTCGTCATTTCAATCCAACCCTTAACCTTGGTATTCTCATCAAGTTCTTTCTCCAGGTTCATAGCAATTGATCCAGTTGAGACCATTTGAAGGGACTCTGTTTCTATCAATGGAGCAGATGCTTCGAAAGTTGCCTCAGTAGCTCTACGCCGTTTCACTAGGGGAATAGTGAAGGATCCGAACTTAATATGGTGCCTAGATAATTTTGGGACTTGGTGGAGACCCAAAAGTGAGAATTTTATACCTCCTGGGAGTTGACAGGTGATGTGACCAAATGTGCTAAAGCAGTGCCCTATCGCATCAGAAAATGGCTGCAATCCCAACCCTGAAACAGATTGCGCCATTGTAGCAATGACATTTGATTTTCTTACAGTAACACCAATGGTACTACCATTATGCTGATTCAAAAGAGGAGGTCCAAGAGATGAAAGATCAGTCAGGCCCTTTCTCTGTCAGAACAATAGGAACACCCTGATTAGTTTGCTACTAGAATTCAAAAACTCTCAAGTACAGCACTGGAAAAATTTCAAAGAGAAAAATGAACACCAAAGAACAAAGCTAAGAGCTACAACTTTTAAGGCCAAAATAGAATTCACTAGCTGTTATGCAAAAAGCATAATTTTTAATAGAGTCACTTATAATGATCTCTCCACTGAAGGAACACAAACAGCAACATGAAAAGGGAAAAAAAAAAGCTGTCTAAAGGTCAATTTTTATCATCACTCAGCGCTCCAAAGTCCAAAAGACCAAGAAGCCAGCAATAACCGATCAATTTACTGCTTAAGATACTTCAATGGGGGAACATTTTATTCTTAAAGGAAAGTAATTGTTCATATTTCATCAAATAGAAAGTGCAATAGTTGATGAACTTATAATAATAGCAAATGGGCACAAGACAAAAAGCACTAAGGATTAGGGTGTACCAGGTTTGAAGAATTTCTAGTGATCCCAATATCTCTGGATTGAGCTCCAACTGGGATTGTAATTGCAGAAAACCAGTCATTAATATTAGCCTCATACAATACCTTCGACAGAGAAAGTGCACTTCCAGAAACTTCATCACCATCTCTCGTGCTTGCAACAAACTCAGCTAGAAGAGTATCTTTCTCCCGGATAGTTGTTTCAAAAGTGAACTTTGATTTAATTCCAGTTTTAATTCCTGCTCTATCAACAGCATCGTAATGCTGCTGATCGACATTGCCCAACAATAATATTGCTCCTAGGACATCAACTTCTCCCATCACACGGGTACTGGATGCCTGGAATGGACTTCCCTTAGATGTTTTATAGAAGGAAAGCATCCGCTCAACTTTGTCTTGCCTGTCCCTAAGTTTCATGAGGTCCGAAAATGATTCTCGTTGCAACCGCTTCAGGATCTGAATCTGAAAACAATAATAATGGGAACAATGTAAAGCTCCATCATTGAGCTTGTTGTTACCTATGCAACCAGAAAATGAGTCAATTGGAAATTGCCCCAGCATAAGGCATAGGATCAGTGCCTGTCCATTATATCAAACTGCACATAAACAAATGAAAACTCCAATACAAAATGACATTTCAAACCTTACTGCTCTAAAATGGCAGTACATAATCATGCAAAATGTCTAATTCAAGAAGATAAAGGCATCATAAGTTCATAACCACAAAAGCTACCATGAGAATTCCAAATAAAAGTAATATATTATCAAGAGCCTACACAAGCTACAAGCATTTAGCAGGTATTAATTACATAACCAAAGGAGTAAAACAAGTGGAGGAAATTACTACATACCGGATTCCGTCGAGCAGAATCGTCGCAGCCATGAAGGAAACCGTCGATCAATTCTTGGCCTGACTGAAAAAGCCCTTTGATTTTGTTTACAACTAAAGAAACAGGCTCCATTAAAGAAGAATCCGGAAATGAAAAAACCCTGGAAGAGCTCTGGATTTGAAAATCAGGACAGTAGCGGCAAGATTGGTGACTAAACTTCGATCAACTCGGAAACGAGTCGATGTAGTAAATCGTGAGTGCGCTCTGATTACCAGTAGTAATTCGGATTTTCGATACTGCTGGTGCTTAAACAGCCGTCACTCTTCCATTGGATTGAACGGATGGTGTTTTGGTTTTTTACTTGCCCATAAAAGAATTAAAAAATTTTAAAATTTATTTACAACAAATATCAATTTTTAAAAGTTTTTAGTAGAAGTAAATATTGACCATTTAATAATATTAGTTGAATATTGGTTAAATATTACATTTACCATCACGATCTTAATAAATATATATATTAATTTATATATAAAAATTGATGTATTTATTAGTAAATAAAAAAATAATATGTACTTAATATTATTTTAAAAAGTTAATACTTACTAAATATAACTTTCAAAAGTTTATATTTATTTTAACATATGTAACTTTAAATAAAATTAAGTTTTTAAAATTGAAATTTACTATAATTAATATTAAAAAAACTTAATTTGCTTGCAATCATTAATTTAAATGTCAAATCCTTCTCTTATCTTGTGAATTATATCACTCAAATAAAAGTAATACATTTATATTATTCGGTTGTTTTTGAAAAAAAAAATATTTCTACTTACAATTTTTAAATAATAAATGTATATGTTGATCATTTTTATGATTAATAAAAATAAAAAATAATAAATTAGTTTTGTTTTTAAATTACATGAAAAGGAATGCTAATTATAATTATCTCAAATAATAAAGTTATCTCTAAATGGGTTTAAGGTGATAATAAGATAAGTACTTATTTAAGAACAAATACTTATAAGAGAAATAATCATTAATTTTGATTTTAAATTGAGAATCAATTATATTTTCGAATTAAATTGTCTCAAGAACTACAAACTTTCTCAATATGCATTAAAAATATTGGATGAAAATAAAAATAATAGTAATTGACCATTAACTTAAATACATATCTAAGTTACTGCTGGTGAAAATAAACAACAAATATGATAATATTAATACATAAAATATTTTAAAAGTGAATTTTATATGAGATATGATAATTATAAAAAAAGTTATTAACAAGGGAATATGTAGTCCGACAGACCAATGATTGCCGCTCCCCAATTACATGTGCTGCGTAGAAGATTTAAGATTTGAGAAATTTATTACTATCATTATTCAAGTAATATTTAACAGCAACAACAAACATAAAAATAAAAAAAATAAGTAAAAAAGGGAAAAAAATCAGCCTATGAGGGTCAATTGTTGGACATTGATGGGATAGCAATCTCTTGGAGGCCCACTAAAGGCCCGTTGGGCCAAAATATGATTCACAGCCTGTGTTGGATGGAAAGCATCCCAAAACACATAAGTATTTCTGTTGGAACATGGTACATTAAAAGGAAGACATGTTATTTGGCCTTGATTCCTCCCAATTCCACAGCATCCTATATCAACAACACTAAATCCTGCAATTAACAATTTAAAGTTAAGATGATTAATTAAGCCAGTAATTATTATTAATATAAAGTAAATAAAAATAAAATTTTAATTACCATAAGTTGCTGGATTATTGAGAATATCTCCTACAGCAGCATAGGTATTACCATACACAGAAATAAGACCAGGTTGTTTGTTCAATTGATCAACTAGTGATCTTAATCCTTCATTAAAAGTTCCTAATATCTGATTTTCATAATCAACACATCTATCAGGTGGGGCTTGACCACCGCCTCTTTGGTTAGGTATGCAACCAATAGGTCCAATTCCTGCTACTAGGAATTTTCTTAGTCCTTGACTATATAATGCCTGCAAAAATATATTATTACTTACTTCCACATTCATTATAAGAACTTAAAATTAACTTTAAAAAATACCACCTAAAAAGTTTAAGTACAGAACCTTACCAATATTTGTCGAGTGTAATGATTGAGAAGAAGATTCGCAAACTGTGGAGGAGTGTAACTGTAACTAGAAGAGTAAATAGAAGGCATGAAATAATTGTTGATGTAATCATTACTTCCAAATACTAAAATAGCTAAGGATTTTCCAAGAAAATTTGTCAGTCTGCTACCATTCATCATTGTTCTTAACTGATCTAAATTGTTCTCAAAATTTAGTACTTGCTGGCTAAGACTGTACCTTTCTCCCTGCATAAATTAAGTATAGTATAGTAAATTTTGATTAAATCTTTTATTATTAAACAACATTTTCAGGGTTAAATTACATAATGCTGGCCGCTCTCATCAAGTATTCCGGCTGCCGCGGATGCATAATTAACTCCTCCGAGTATTCTTACACCGGCAGTATTAGGGTCTGCATAGGGTGCAGGGTATGGCACACCTAACATTTCCCCTGCATACATATATGTTATGTTATAATAAAAAAAGAAATCTAATTGAACCAAAAAAATTGCATATAATTATATAAAAATATGAACATTAATTAGTGTATGTATGTATAATAAGAGGGGAAAAAAAGGATTACAAACCAAGAATATCAACAAAGGTTTTGCCATTGGAAAACCTTCCAGTCGGACCAGCACTGAAATCAATCCCATAAGGAAAGTAATTAGCTTTAGCAACGGAGCTAAGATAATTATTATTGCCCACATCAACTAAGGAATCTCCAAATACAAAAATTGCAGGAACACTTGCAGATTCCACAACTCCATAATTATTAGAACTTGACCATCCTACCAAAATGGTCAAGACCACTAACCATTTGTAGCTATTTCCTCTCATTTTTGTTTCCTAATAACCCAAGTGGTTCAATTCAATGGTAAGGGAAGGAAATAGATATAAAGGGTTGTTTGGATTGGGGGAGAAAAGATTAAAGAAGATAAACATGGGAAGAAACGATTTTTTGCCCATCTTGAAATGAAAACCGTTTGAAATATAAGCCAAAAACATATGCAATTTGCTTGCTTTTTTATATCTTTATTCCTGGATTTTGGATTCTCTTTTTAACGTCCTTCTTTAGTAACGTTTGGAGAGAAAAGTTTCCCTTCTGTATAGCTAGTAATCTTTTTCTTTCTTTTTTTGTTGTTTTCCTTGAAATTAGGAAACAATGAAAGAAGTTCTGCTCTTGAAATTCAGCAGTTTTAGTAGTTGTATGAATAATTTCTCATAAAATGTTGAAGAGGTTAATTTTATATTACATTAACATCAAAGATTTATTGCAATGTCATATCACTCAATGTTACAGAAAATCAAAAACTTAATGTTAATTTTAACGATCAAAACGCTAATATGTATTTGAAAAGAGTAATAAAAAGTTTGTGTGATGCAATTGGTATTAGTAGGATATTATAATAAGTGTTAGTATTAATGGCGAAATAATGGACCTTCTGTAATTGCATAGTATCCATGCAGGGACAAATTGCATACAGTATGTAACTTATTGTGTTTTTGCACCAAAAAAAAGGGAATTTCAGTAACGATTATACCCAAATTTTGATATTCATGTCCAATTGACATTAAATTTAATTTAAGGGACTTCTTACTAAACCCTATAAATAGTAATCCGCTGGCAAATAAATATGAATATCCAATGAAAAACTGTTTTTTTTCTTTTTTTTTTCTCTCAAAAGACAGAAAAAAAAAAAAAAAAAAACCATTCATAACACACAAACTTAAATATATGTACAAAAACAAAATTATCTAGAAAAGCAAGAATAGATTAGTTTTTGCTTTGGTTACACATTTCCGTTGAAAAATGACAATGGATTTGTGATTACTATTGAGCCCAAGTTTCAGAAATTTGGGCGCAACAATTTTATTTTATTGTTTGGGATAATTATTTTTAGGTTACTAAAATTTCATATAATCTGCAATTCAGTCCTTTCATTTTGAAAAACTAATTAGTAAATTCTTTATGTTTTAGCCATTATACTACTATTAGTTCTTTTCGTCCAATTTTTATCCAAATTTCCACCTCAACCTGTTGGACAAGTTACCACGGAAAACCAGAAAATAAAAAAAAAAAATTAAAGTTGCTCCAAATCACAAACATATACAAAACCACCCCTACTCTGTTCTTTTGTTTCCGTCAACACTAAACACACACAAACACCATAGCAAAAAAAAAAAAAAAAATAGAACCAACAATGAGAAATATTTAACACAGTCAAAGAAATTTGAAGAAAGAAGAAGAGATTACCGAGCCCAGAAAAGCAAGAGAAGATTCGTCTCAAGAACGAGAAGAAGCACCATCGTCAGAAAGAGAGGCGGTCTCAAGAGTTGCATGAGCGTTATATTGGGTATCTAATCTCGAGGAAATTAGAAGCCCTTTCAGAGCAGCTTGTGGCAGTGAAGTTTTCTTAGGAACGAGCATCATTATCTTTTGTGTTGAATAATGACATGTTAGAGGAATCAATTAATTGGCTTTTTGAAAGGAATGAAGAAGAAGCTTGCAACAAGGATTCTAATCATGGAAGCAGTGCTAACTTAAACATTGATATTAGTGAAGAGCTTGCTCAGTTATTTGTATTGGAATTAAGGTACAAATGCTCAAAGTAGGAGGTTGAGAGAGTAATTATCAGAAGAGTTCTTACAAGCACAAAAGCGGGATCCACCAGCCACTTGACCTACTCATGAAGAAGCCTCTATGATTTGAAGAAACAAGTAGAGACCTTCCGGCAATGGAGGATTCCTGAACTTGCTCCTCCGGCCATGGATCGATGACTTTGAGGATAGAAATGGAAAGCTTGGACAATAAGGAGTCGTTTGGTGGCCATGGAGCAATGAATCATCGGTGGTAAAGCTTTGAAGTTTCTGACGATCCTCTCTCTCTCTCTTTGGGATTTGTCGGAAAGAATGGAAGGAAAAGATGAAAAAGAACAAGAAAAGGAGGTGGTGGCTATGGCGGCTGAAAGGGAAGCAGCGACGCGGTGGCTATGGTGGTCTCTGCCGCCGCTCTAAAATGAAGGCGGAGAGGAACAAGAAAATGGGGAAGGGAAGGAAAGGAAAAAAAAGAAAAAAAAAAGGAAATGCGTAAAAAATTATTATTATTTTTTATCTAATTTATTATTTTATTTATTTTTATTTTTACTTTTTCATTATAAAAATTAATGAGATGGAAAATAGAAAACAACAACAAAATAATAATAATAATAATAATAATAATAATAATAATAATAATAATAATAATAATAATAATAATAATAATAATAATAATATAATTAATTAATTAATTAATTAATTAATTTTAAAAATTAATAAGGACATGAGAGTCCATTAGTGTAAATTTTAAGAATATAAAATATACATAATACAAAAGATATTTTAATATTTTTAATACTAATTAACGGTAAAATAAACGGAAATTAGATGGAAGGATCTAAAAGTAGAATAATAAAAATTTTGTGGACTTGTAAATCCATTTTTCAAAATAGAAAGACCTACTTGAAGATTATATAAAAATTTAATTTTATATATATATATATATATTACCAATGGATGCAACAATTTAATAATAAGTTAAATTTTAAATGCAATTGTCCAGAATGCGAAATTTAGGTTGCAATAGTATGAAAAAGGCCCCAAAAATGCAAATTCAAATAATTGTATTTCTTCATCTCTAACATCATTTTCAAATCAAAATGGTATCAAAGTAGTATTACAAGCCACATAACCCTAAATTATTAGGGTATTAAAACTAATAGATAGAATTATGGAGATTACAAAATAAATAATAATATTTTTCAAGCTAAAATTAAAACAATTTATTCACGTACTTATTGAGGAGTTGAGAAACAAGTATTTTGTACGTTTTTTCTGTAGGATGATAACTATCCCAAAATATATAATCAGAAACATTAGAACAAATTGCTGGAATTAATTGATTGCATAAAATAGAAACTTCTATATTTCCTGATCCACAACATCCCTTGTCTGCAACTTCAAAGCCTGTTAAATGAAAATTTTGTAGGCTGATGTTAGCATTAGCAAATAATTACTACAGTAAATTTACAGAAACAGAAGAATAGTTAAATATAGAATAGACGGAATTACCGTATTGATTGGGGTTCTCGATAATATTGAGAAGAGGGTTGTAGACATCAACATAGACAATCTTACTGTTAGGAATAGAGGTTTTGAAAGAATGAATTTGGTTAGACAATTTGGAATTGAATAAAGTGGCAGCTTGGTTGTATTCATCTGCACATTCTCTTTGATATCCACCAGCTAATGTTCTTTGTGATGGTACACATCCAATTGGCGGTGTACTGAATACTGCAATCCTTCTTGCTCCCAAGTTATATAAATCCTAGCAAATTATAATTCCAAATATAAAAAGATAATTAATTAATAATAAATAAATGCAATTAAATTATTAGCTTTTCCCTTAAAGCGCAAGTAACCCAGATCAATAAAAACAATATGGAGAAAGAAGATGCAATAATAAAATAGATATTACCTGTAAGAAAGTAGAAGCGTGGTCCAGCATAAGATCGGTATAGGCAGGAATGTCATATTGAAATTTCCTAACACGTAAAACAAAATATGTGTTGGCAAGATCATCACTTCCTGCTACCACTATATACAAACTATTTGCTATTATGAATTCTGTTTTAGTTTCTCCAACTATCCCTTTCAGCTTCTCCTTGTATTCCTTGAACTGCTCTAATTGATCTTCTAACGATATCACCGACTGCACATCATTTACATTTTTAAATTACTTATCAACAACAACACTAAATTCAACAAAAATCCATCTTTCCATTATATGTATTTACCGCAAGTTTAGATGTCAATGGATCAAAACCTGCAGCCCCTGAAGCGAAGGTTACTCCTGTTGTCAGATCTTCTGGTTGCAGTGTCGGGTCTAAATAAGCCGGTATAGTATCTTTAATTCCAAGTTCTTCCGCTAATAAAAAGACATATATATGTATATATTTTTGTTAAAAAAACCAAGACGTATATCTAATAATTATTTAGTGATAATATAATATCTGTAAATTAAAATTGTCTAGGAACAAAAAATTATGTGATATTGGACAAAATTAATCAGTCATTTTAATACTTGTCAATTTTGAAACGTACAAAATTATCGTGATATTTAACAAAATACCCTTTAATATAAAACAGTGAAAATACTCAAACGATATTTGATAAACCATATTGTTTCAAATGGTAAAAAAATATAACCGCAATTATGTTATATAAATGTCTTGATAATGTTATAATAATAGTTAACATTACGACATACTAAATATGGCCAAAAGTTTGTGGACGAATGTATTTGAAAGATACCTATGAGGTCAGTGGGGACTTTGCCATCGCAAAATCTTCCGGTGGGCATTCCTCCTTCAAAATCAACACCGTAAGGGTGGAAATTGCATTTGACGATAGTTTGGATATTATTGTTGTTGCCGGCGTCAACAATGGAATCCCCAAAAGCAAACAGAGCTGGAAATGTAATATTTGGTGGTAGCTTTATTTTAGCTGTTGCCGTCCATACTTCCGCAAGAAAAAGAAGCCATATTAAGGTTGAAAAATATTTCAGTCTATACATCGTTTGGGATATTCAAGCATTTCCAAAAACTTTGGTATCCTGTTCCTATTTATAGAGATGCATGGAGTCCAGTGAATATCAATTTAAGTTTAGTTTTTATTTTTTTTAAAAAAAAAAAATAAATTATTTAAGTTTAAAATTTAATAACTGGAATTATGCTATTATTGATTAAATTATTTAATAATAAATATTATTGTATTTTTCCTTTTGAGTGGCCACGGTTCAAATTGCTGGTTTGTAAATTATTGATACGATTGTTAAAAATATTATACTGTAACTGATTTTTTTATTAAACCATTACGATTAAGAACGTATAAAATCGAATATTACCTAATGGATCTTATTTACATTTTTTCATCACTTTATTTTAATATTTTAATATATATTGATTGAGTTATTCAAAATGTTAGATTTGCATGTGCGTTTGAAAATTGAAAAAAAAAATTAGTCGGGTTGAAACCGATTTTGTACAGTGCTAAATACGGTTAGAATTCATAAATCTCCGGTTTTGATAAAGTTGGAACACATTAAAAAAAAATCTATAGGCTCGAGTATACATGTAGATTTATAAATAAATAAATAAATAATTTATCTTGGTTACACTTAATATTTGGAGATTACATTCCCAATGTTAAAAATTAATTATTCTTATCGGTTCGATATTTGAGTTTTGGATTGATTCACTAGTATTTTGATGGTTCGCGACATATGGTTTGGTCATCAGAGCATATACTGTTGTGTAACTGTGTGCGTGACAAAATGATGACTTATAACTTTTTTAATTAAATTATTAAAATGTTTAATTTAATTATCTCAACAACTCGAGCTACCTATATGGATAAGATGGGTTCGATTATCCATAATTTACATATGCCACCATGCATTTGATAATTAATTAGGTTTAATAATAATTAGTTTTAACAAAAAAAAAGGCTTAATAATAATAATTATGATAATATAGAGTAGTATTCAAATTTTTTTATAATTTAATTTCGATTTGTTATGGAATTAAAGTTTCTTATTGCTTCCATTAATGATAATAATTCTATGGTTAATTAATCATTTGATTAGTTAAACTCATCTATTATTAGCATAACTAATTGCAGTATGATTCCTCTCCTGTGTTATTTTATTTGCGAATTTGACTAATAACAATTTTTTATTTTAATCTTATAGAAATTAATTTAAACATAACATTTTTAAAGAGTATATTAACTTTTTTTTTTTTAAAAAAAAAAAGAGTTAAAGAATTTTAACTTTTAAAATTTATTTTTCCTTTTCTGTATTATTTGTGAATTTTAGTAACAATAATTTTTATTATTATTCTTATAATAATTAACGAGGAAGGAATTTTATTTAACACTAAAAAAATAATCTTGGCATTTCCAAATTAAAAAAAAAAATTATATATATATATATATATATATATATATATATAATTTTCAAGTTTTATTTCTCTACAATTTACTTTCTTTACAAATATTTGTTTATGATTGATAAAATGAAATATCAAAAATAAATAATTAAATTCAGAAAATGAAATGACAAATAAATCAAAAAAGGATATATCAAAATTTCCTACCAAATAGAAATCAAGAAATTGGTAACAGCTAACTGTCCACGCCCCAACTTTAAGTGCAAGCATAAATCAAATAATAATACAATAATATGTTGATTTTGATATTTTCAAAAATTATTAAATTGAATTTTCAATCATATCCTACTTACTATTCTTGAAAAGGAAATCAAACCTAACTATACTTAATGCAAGAGAGCCTAAAAGATTAAAAGGATTGAATAAAAAATATATAATTAACCTTATTATGTGAAATTTATATATATGTGGATAGGAGGGTGGCAGAGCTACTTGGAGACCTTGGGTTGGCTATGGACCCACATTAATCCCATGAACTCCCTCTATTATTTCATAATGTAATAATATACATGAAAATTGGAAGAAATTTAGCACCATTAACGTAAAATTTTATATATAATATACGGGAAAATAACTTTTAAGTTAGTTGTTTGAATAATATATTATAAAAGACAGACTTTTTAATTTTTAATCTTTAATTATGATTAAAATTATAATATTTTGAAAGCAATTATTAAAAATACTCAAATACAATACAAGCATTAAGATTTATGTTGTAACTAAGGAAGACAAATCAAAATTAAAGTAAATTTGTAGAAAATGGAAAATTGTCTTCGTTCGAAATAAAAGAGGTTGGTGGAAAATTTAAGTGTAGCTTAGAACCCCTTTTTCATGCAATTAAGTAGGTGGACTACTACCCTTCCATTAACGTTAATTATTTCAAGTTCGCAGATTAGTGACTAAAAAGAAAAGGTTAAGATGAAAAGCTTCTGGAATCTTCAAATCATAGGTTAATCAGTGTATGTGAGTGGATATAATATGTAAGGTAGGTAAACAACCAATTCACAATAAATCACCATTTCTTTTCGTGCTAAAAAAACACACGAACACATATGTTAATATTGAAATTACTGTAAACAATACAAATGGTACAAGAACACAATGCATGATGTAGGAGGGGGAATGTGGTGGTCTCAGTTGCCCGAGTTCGCTTGAGTGCGTGAGTTGGGTGTGTACGAACTCTGTCAAAATCAAAAAGAGAATACGTGGCAATTTTAAAGATTATTGCACTTTATCTAAAAAATAATGGCGTGATGTAGGCATTAAGAAGAGTAATAGCAAGTACAATAAATTAAAAAGGTGCAACCAGCAATGTTCTTATAAGTTATATCACTATCTATTGTAGTCTTAATCTCCAACGAACAACTATATACATTAAATGGCTACAGCCACTAAGCATTTGCGTTACTGGTCACGCTTCTTCTGTTGGTGGTTTTCGGTCCCCATTTTTCTCACTTACCCTTTATGTGCATATTAATTGATGCTGCATTGGCAAATGAAACAGAAATAGTTTGTTGTACTTTCTAAATAAATAGTTTTTAGAACTAATGACGACTTGTTGATCTAACGAGATGAGGCGCTAGACCTTTTAAATATAGTCAAGGGTTTAAATCTTGGTTTTGTGAATGAAGAAGATTGAGCTGAAGGATCACCTTTTAATGAGCATTTGCAGTATCAAACTAGGATTAGTCAATACTCATAAATAGATGGTCGAGAACCGGATAAATTTAAAAAATAAAAAAAAAGAGAAAATTTTAACTGTTAAAATTAAAATTGCAATTTCAATACAAATATTGCTAATCCATTTTTGGTAGATTAATTAAGACTAAGAGCCCGTTTTGTTCAATTGTTTATATTAACTCATCATAGTTGGTGGTGGATAGTTAGTACTTGATTCGAATAGTATTTACTAAAAATTCAGTTATGGTGGTTATTAGTATGTAAAATTACCATATAATATATAGTTTAATTCATTTTCTAGGCCATTTTGCAAACATAATAATATTTTAAGCTATTTTGCAATAAAACAGTAACTTTCTGGGCTAAGATGAAATTTTTTGAACTTGTTTTACAAACCCCGAAACATTCAGGGCCAGAAAGGAAAAATTCAGGACCTGTTTGCAAAAACAAAAAATTTCAAGACCTTTTTAAAATATTTCCGTGCCACCTTGGAAAACTTCACAACTTGGAGGACCAACTGTTAACTATTACACTTCATCTCCTGAGTATTATAGTATTTTGCTTCAGTTGATTTCTGTTAGATTTTGATTATAAATTCAAGGATATAGAGTTGTTCAAAAAAAGCACCGTGGACCAGCTGTGGAGATCAGCAGCAGAGCAGTTTTTGAATAACACTTAAAAAGATCTGGTTGAGTCCAACCTCCAACCAACCAATTCCTAAAAAATATAATCCCTACTAGTTGCAGTACCAAGCGGTGACAACGGCCTCAACATGTATCAACTTCCTTTCTTACAGCATTCTCAAACTGATAAATTTTTTATATATCGAAATGGTCGGAAGAAAGCGGAAGAGATCCAAGTAAATGGAAAGGAAAAAACAAAGGATGAAAAATTGGTTTTCATGGCAAAATAACACAATTTGTACTTGATCTCCATCCACTGTAATCAAGCAGCTCCATTATAAAACATATGAAAACAGTTAGGTAGGATCATGTGGGTTCCTAAAACAGAGTACGTAGCCAAAATAGTATCTGTTACTATTATCAACCCCACAACAGATTACCATACCAAAATGTCCATTAATCCATTGTTCTCAACAAAGGAAAAAAGTCTATTAATCCATATCAAATACTGCAAAGTGCAAATTAGAAGTGCCTAAATTTTGTAAACTTTTCTGTTTGAATACCTAAATAAAATAATTAATTAAGTGCCCAAACTGTTAACATTTACCAAATAACAGAAAAATTTATAAAATTAAACCATACTGAACTGAAACCGAGGCAGACATTTGTATAGAATCGGACATGGAAAATAGGTTCTTCAGTTCTTTGCAAGAAAATGGGAAAATCCGTTATTTGATTATAAACACAAATGCCAATTCAAATTACAAACACCGTATGTTTCAACCACAAACCCACAGAAACTCCTTGAGCAACATTCCAACATCACATCGTTAATGAAATTGAGCAAATAAATATATATACTATATCATATACAACTCTGGCGCCTGTTCCACCCACTTAATTTTTACAATCAACAGGTCGGGTGACAGTTTGTCCTACATTTTAGACTAGAAATTTGTTTCCCGAGGACTTCAGAAGAGGCGCAACAATTAGCCGCAAAACCAAGATGCAAAATCAATGAGCACTCACAAGAAACGGGTGTTGACACACGCCACACTCGATCGTTTCAGATCCCGAGCTGGGAACCTGGACCTGCATTATTAATGAATAACTAGGAATGAACATAACGCTGAGAAATTAAAAGGCCTACTACTACAAGCATGGTGAAAAATCATCCCAAACCTGTAAATGGACAGTGCAAGTAGGGCAGGCAACTTCTTTCATCCGTCTTCCAGGTCCATCTGACTTGGATCCTGAAAATGCAGATATGTATATATTACAAATTCGGTAACAGCAAACGAAAATTATATTGCATTCTCATTACTGTAAGCTCAACTGTGCTGTAAAGAACTAAAAATTGCTGTTCTACACAAAAGGAAAAGCAAATGGATTTCAGGGAACATGATTACCTGACGATGCCTTGCGGTTTTTCTCCATTTCCTCCTATCGCCAAAAAAAAAAAAAAAACACAATGAAAAATTCAAATTTGTCAATACATTTCAAATTAAACAATATGAACTAATCCAGTGCCTACTAGATTGCAAGGACAGAAATAAGCCTAAAAGTAAATATATTGTTTACCTGAAGTTTTCTCGCAAGATCCTCATGAGAATGCAATCCCACGGGTTTACTAGCTGCTTCTTTTGCATTAGTTAGCCTCTGAGTCACTTCTGCCTGAACAAGAGAAACAATATAGAAGTTATTACTAAGGAATGAAAAGGCAATGACTTCCACATAACAAAACTTACACCACTGTACATCTCCTTTCCCACTCAGCTTAAAATTGCTTCAAGAAGTTTCATTACCCACTCTCCAACAGAAAAATTAACTCCCTATTTCAATTTAAGTTAAAAAGTCAACAGAATAATGAGCCTAACTCGTGACCCACATAGTAAACCCTCCGAAAAAATGCTCCCAAGGTTCAACACGTGACTGGTGTTCTAAGAAACTAGAGAACAATAAACAATAGAAAGAAATGGCTCATTTCTTGACCAAGAATGTTCCTCTAGGAGCATCAGCATTATATATATGAAACAAACCAAACATAAAATTGCATATCAAATATCGATGATAAACATGCAGGAATACATATGCATACATAGCAATAGCATCCACAACAGCCAGATGCATAAACCTACAGCACATACCATGCATCGGTCACAAACTCGAACAGGCTGAGCATTCTCATCAGCAGTAAGAGCAATCCTACCATGGGTACACTTGTCACAGAAAATATCCCCACAGTTTCTGCAGTGATGCTGACACATAAAAGAAATATGAAAGACATTAGATGACCATGATAGTTAGCTTAAACATTTATGATGGCCATGGAGCAACCACCGGGATGAATTACCTTGCGCACAAAAGCCCCAAAATCTGTCCCACATGCTGTACACTTAGAAACGGCTTCATCAGGGACCTGAAATAAAGTAATAATGAAGCAAGCAAAACAGTTAACAGATGAAGAGAATGAGTTAAAAATGAAAAGACCTAGAAACAAACGTATATGGAAAAAAGAATATGATGCATGCAACAATTGAATGTAGCTCAAAATAATATGCCTTCAAGGTACAAAAATTTATCAAAAAATCATCTATTTCAGAGGTCTATTTTTACCCAATGATCTTTTTCCTCGTTGCCAGGTTTTATCAAGTTCATCCAATCGACAATCCCTTTTTTCTTTTCCGCAGCCGACTCAACTGTCTTAGAAGCTTCAGGAGGCCGCCTGCTTCCTCCCATCTCCTTAAGCTGCATGTTAAGAAAGGGGGGAAAACTTGACGGTTAACCATTGTATTTGAAGAAGTAAAATCAAGTAGTGAATTGCAGCATAAAATTATTCAAATCAATGAAACATAGTCAACAGGAGTATAGAAAAATATTAAGTTCCCTTAGTTATAAATTTATAACATGTTACAGACTGGTTCGACATCCAGTCCACCACAGCCAACCATGGATTAGCAGGCAGAGGACTTGATCTTATCTTCAACAATTTTCTATCAAGTTTAGAAAGAAAGAGACAGACAGAGATGGGGATGAGTTCCTCTATGTTAAGTGCAAATTCGACTCACAAATTCCACTCAACACCTTGAACAAATCAGAAAATACTGCCTCCTTAAAGAAGCTTGAGTTTTCCCTCTCTCACCATGTTGCCCAGCATGTATGTAACTTACTGAACATTCAGTAAGAGGCTTCCAAAACTTAGCAACAGCTTACAACACAGATATACTGAAGAAAACAGTCACAAGATCTTGAGGATTAAAACTTTTAAGACAAGCATGCACTCATTACCAAAACCTTGACAATTCAACAGTTATTAAGCCAAATAGAAGACAATCCAAATTCCACAATTCAAATAATTAAAAAGATAGCTGTATTAGTTTTGACACATTTAGAAACTTTAAGCTACCCAGTTTGGAATCACAAACTTCAGCAAACGATGGATGTCATAGTTCTTTCCTAGCCTGAATTTGAATCAAATTTTCACTTCTATGAACATGTTTTCTTGAGCTTGATCTAATATTCCGAATCTAATTGAATTTTAGACTGAAAGACATACATGGACAAAAGCCAACAAGTTTAACTGGCTTATTAACTCTATTATTATTACAAAAGTTTCTCAATATCCAAATTTGAACCGCCTTATCTTATCACCTTATTGCATTAATTTTCCCAGATTAATTAAATCCCAGTTGAGGCAAGGTTATAATTAATAATTATAATATACACGTGTCCTGAAAATAACAAAATAACTGTCATGTAAACATTGAGTGAATAAATAATAACACTCCTTATTAACCCACCTGCACAGTTGCTGCTGTCACTATGTCGAGAAGAGTGTTTGTAGTGTAACTATTAGATTGCAATCTGATACGTCTTGGTTCAATATCCACAGAACTCTTCGACCAGAATGCAAGGGTAGATGAATCAGTTACCTACATGAGAAAACAATTATCATGACATTAACGATTCCAACATGAACGAAAACAATATGAAAGTTAAGGGAGAAGGCATTCTACTCACTTCACATCTAGTTATGTTCTCAAGAGGATATATTCTCAATGTTCGGTTGGTACTGGGATCAAGCATACGAATTCCATCCAGGCCAATCTGAAACAAAAATTAAATTAATGAGATCAAACACAATATCAAACAATTGCATAAGAGAGAGAAGGGAAATGAGAGATAAGAAAAGGAAGTGGTTTGAAGAATTCAAATAACAGAAACAACTAGAACTTCAGAGGTACGCATATATACACAAGTCGTAGAGAAATTTTTAAAAGGTGTAAAGAACATGATCAATTCATAGTTCATAGTAATAAATTTGAATGATAAACACACTATTGTGAGCTTCAGTGTAGTCAATTCAGATTTACAGGCTATCCTCCAAAAGCGCAGGGTGATGGATGAAGATGTAAGCCATAGGATTAAAATAAGATAAAAACAACAACAATGACCAAGCGTCCATTCCGAATTAGTTGGAGCCTGTTGCATGAAATCCTTCGAATCACTCAACATTAGTCTCAATCCCAACCGAACTCTTAACTAGGATCTATTACTCAGATCCTTTGCCTCTATTCTAATATGTCCATAATTAAATGGTCACTGATACCTTGGATCCTAAGCAACAACTTCCATCCAACAGTTTTAGGTCAACTCTTTCTTTTTCGGCACCCTCCAACACTAATGGATAACAATTGCAAACCAGAGAGTACAGACTACGTAAAACATGACAATACCATCTTAATGTTCCTTTTCTCATTTTATCTCCAACTTCTATTACTTGAAATCTTTATCCGACATGCTCACGTCTAATAGTGTCCAACCTTGTATGGCTAAACATCCATCCAACATGTGAATCACTCCCACATTCATCTCATGGACATGATTCACATCTGATGCCCAACATCCACTCTGTTATAACTCATTGCTGGCCTCCCTAGTTGAAATCTATGTCTGATGCATTAATTTATAATATTCTCCAACTTTGTATGGTTACGCATCCATCTCAACATGCCCATCCCCATCACATTTAACTCATGGCCATAGTTCACTTCTGATGCCCAAAATTCACTCTCATGAAGCACTGCTGCCCTCTCTATTGTCCTATAGAACTTACCTTTTTACCTTGTTAGATATCTTCCTATGACATAGTACACCTATACATATGCTTTACGCAACAGAAAGATATCTAATAGAGGGAAAGGTAAATTTATAGGCAAGCTGTGAAATTAGCGAAGTTACTGGGACTATTGTTGGGATCCAAAGGCCAACATATACAAAAGATGAGTGTTTCAGAAAACCAGATGTTAAAATGAATATAAAGTAATACATGATGGAATAGAATTAGAAATTATCATGTTCAACCGAAGGGAGCCACACATGTGAAGGATAAAAATGAGAGAAATCTTTAGATGATTTGTCTATGTGGGTCAAAGTGAGACCTAAAATTGCATAAAAGATAAGTTGTCTCGAAAGACTTACTATTACCTGTCATCAGTTCAAAGCTTAAGAAAACAATATGATGGAAACAAATGATTCATATAGCTACAACCAAATAATTTGGAACTAAAAATTAGTCATCTTGCAATAAACACCAGTTGCTCAATTCAAATGCTCTAATATCAAATTAGGAAATCTGAAACTCCATAAGAGGTCCTACTCTAACACACCTCCTAAGAATTTGGAAAATTCATAAAGATTTATGCGGTTCATTTAGAATAATATGCCTACAACGTTTGAATCATTCTCTTTATGCCCTACTTCATGCCAATCACTATCCTAGCTTCCCCAAGAGCCAACCATGGTGCCCCTCTCAATGATTGTTGACTCAACATTGATTTCATGCTTGAGTTTACTGTGAACATGATCTACTATCAAAATGAAAAGTTGCATATCAAGAAGTTATTCCACTCATCAACCTTGTAAAACATGAAATATCATTTGCAAAATAAACCAAAAGGGTCGATTCCAAATGGTAAAGAGAATTCAGTAAGAGCACAAGTTAAGATACTAAATACCTACAGTAGCAGTCAGCTTAGCAACCTATTCCATCTATCATCATTTTACCGAAAACAAAGAAAATTCATTGAATGAGCTTATCCTGAACATTAATACTTTATTCATTCCCGATTGCGTATAAAGTTTTCACCTAAACATAATCCAGCACTCTACCCTTAAATTAAGAAAAACAATAAATTGTGGCTGCAAAAATTAGAGATCAAGGTAAATGACTGTAAATACGTATCGTACCTGGCAAAGCACATCCATGGTGGTCTGGCCTCCGCTTTCAGCCAACAGTTTAACCCTAAACTTTTGGACCCCACCCTTAACATCCTGCTGTGTTTCTGCCTTAGGTACCGCTCGCACAATCTTCGGAGAACCTGAACCAGCTGATGAGTCCTTCCCAGAAGGGAAAGTAATCGCTCTCCCATAATCATCGAACCCAGACCAAGTTGATGATCTAGGTGCAGTGCCTCTGGCTCCATACGGCTCTACCTTCCCTCCCTCATAAGCATAAACGCCATCACCATATCCATCATCCCGCCCCATATCATACCTGCTCTCTGGCCGCTTCCCATACAAATCCGACCCCAAATCGGATCCACTTCGACTATAACCTCCGTACTTATCATCCAAGTAACCAACATTGTGATCGAATTTTAGGGAATTCTCATAAGGATTATCATATACAGGCTGTGCAGATGATCCAACAGGATTATTATAAGGCGGGGCAGTGTACAATGACGAATATGGTGAATTGGAACTCGGATTATGATTAGGTGCTATTGAAGACGGAGGTGGAGGAGGAACATAGCCGGAGGCCGTCGGATTCTGATCGTAAGGTGGATAATATGATTGCTGAGAAGTTGGAGGAGGCTGGTAAGACCCATGCGAATCATAAGGAGGGAAAGACTGTGGTTGGGCTGTGTTAAATGAGGATGGCAGAGAATTAGGGTTCAAAGCAGCTGTCGTTGCCGGTGGTGGCGGAGGCGGTGGGGTGTATGAGGGCGCAGTGGGAGGAGGAGGAGGGACAGGGTCAAGATTTTGAGGATAAGGAGGGTAATTAGGAGGATAAACTGAGTAATCAGAGGGAGGGTAGCTGGAGGAAAACGGCGGAGCTGAAGCTGATGCCGATGCGTATGAGGTCTGATGGTGATCAATTGTATTAGGATTGGGATTGAAATTAGGGGTAGGGGGGGTAGGGTTAGGGTTTTGAAGATGAGAATATTGGTAGTAAGGATTATAATCTCCTTGCTGCATAGCTAATTCCGATCGGCCGTAAATTTCGTTTTACAGGAACAGATCAAAGTGAACAACAATGGCTGCCCTTTCTTTCCTTCAGCAGAAAGCAGAGACGGTGAATTAGGAATGAGTAAACGATGATAGGAAGATTAGGCGAAGAATCATTAGAGTTTTTCTTTCCTGTAGTTACCATCACGCAGGATTAAATTGCGTTTGCTTGGTCGGTCTACACGTGGCATTCTACAACATTACTAAAAAGAGCTAGCAATCCCACTGGGCTTCCAATTGGAACGCGAATAAGTTGGGTTGGATCATGCTTTCAATGTACGTTTTCTCTGGCCTTCTTGTATGGGCTTTTAGTTAAAACTGATTATAAATTCGGCCCAAACATCAAATGATAAATTTTTTTTTCTTTAATTTAAAATTTGTTTGTTAGTATAAAAAAAGGGACAATTGTTATTTATTCCATCAAAATTGATAAAATCTGTCATTTTTATTTTCTATTATACTAATAATTAGGCCTTTTTTTTTGTTGTTTTCCATTAAAATAAAAAATAAATTGATTTAAATAAAATAAACTAATATTACCTTTGCATGTTAATCACATAGCATGTTACTTTTCAAAGGCATAAGAACAAAATTATGTTATAGAAACTAAATTAACATTTCAATAAAAATCTAGCCCAATAATAATAACATCGATCTTAAAATTGTAGTTTCTTTTTTTTAATGTCCCAACATAGGGTCTCGTTTTTTTTCCAAAAAAAAAAAAATTGTTTGGACATTGTTTATTTATTTTTTAATTATACCCCCAAAAGTGATATTGATAATAAATGTTCACGTTGATTAATTATGTATATATATTAAATAGTTTAAGTCATTTTCTTTCTAAAAAAAAAACATATTTATAAGTTATTTATGGGAGATGTATAGAAAAAATAAAAAAGATACATTTATTTTTTGTTTAAATTGTGTGAAAATCAAATCTGATAATAATTTTAGGACAAACTAAATAATAATAATTAAATAATCATCTAAAAATTATTTTAAACAACTTTTTTAATAAATGTTTTAAATAACTTGTTTGAACATTACCAAACCTTTAATTATTTTCGATTTGAGATGGAAATATATATTAAAAAAAATCCAAAAGTTTGGGATTGTAATAATTTTTTTTTACATAAAAAAGGGACATTATTTCCAACATAGATTTCGACGTGTACATATAAAAGAGGAGTGACGAGTCATGACTCGGTTCTATATAAAGCAAAACCCAACAAAGCCTGCGTTTAAAGACTCTTTTGGTCTATCCATGAATGGACCACAGATTATTCACCTTCCCACGTTATTCAATGCTAGCACCGGAACTCATTTTTTTCCCAATCGGAAACTGTCTTTTTTTTTTTTTTTAAACATTTGATATATTATGGACCCCACCCAATTTAGCTCAATACGTTTTCAACTAAGTTCTCCATCAAAATCAACTTTTTGCAGCCTTTGATGTACTTCTACACATTCTACCAAATTACTCCCATAATATCATTATAACTTGTGAGGACACTCTAAAAAAAAGTGATTAACCAATAAATTAAATTTTAAATTGTCCGTTAAGAGGAAAAATAGGAGTTTTTATGATAAATAAGTATATGAATTAAAGCTAAATAAATTTAACATTTTGATCACATTATCTTAAAAACAAAAAAATGGGTTGGAAATAGTCTATATTACTAAAATCCTTAAAGTGCAACGGAAACAAATATCCCATCTGGTTTAAATCAAAATTCGCGATAACCCATCATAAATGCGCTGGATTAGTGATTACCCTTACAAGAATGATGCACCGCATGTTTGTATCTAAGTTGGTCACAAAAAATCATGTAACCTTGAAAATGCAATGATATTTGCAATTGATTCCATCCAGTTCCCATCCAAATTTAACTGTATTATAGCAAAAGATCTCATAGGCTTCAAATCCAAATTCGTCCGGATTGGTAATTAATGAATTAAAAAAAGCTTATTAGGAACATTTTCTTTATACAAATATAAAAAGATGAAAGCATTTTCAAGCAAATGGATAGATGGATTCTTTCACTTTACTTTACAGCCTAATAAGATGGTTAAGAAAATAATTAAGAAGGAGAAGCATTATAAAAATGGCGGTGACAGTTCAATTACTGTGCCAAATTAAACTTTCTTTTCAGTCAGTCGAAGCAGAAAAACGGCTAAAGCTGCCATTTTTTTGCTTCAAAGCTCCAACCAAATCAAGATAGATGTTATCTTTCTAGTTCAAAATTGCTTTTTGTTAAGCTAAATCAGGCAAAAATATCATTATCCTAGGAAACCTATAAACATCTCTACCAAATTATATTTATAATACTACTATAATAAACATAAATTAATTCTAATTAGTTAAATTAAATTCAAATTAAAAATTAATTAATACCACTACACTTGATGATCAGATGTTAGCCAAAAAAACAACCCCCAGATAAATTTAGGAACAAGTTGATCATTTTCGAATAATTTGGATTAATGGGTATCTGCAATTTGATCATATCAGAAATTAATTAAAAAAAATGTTAATCCCAAAAAACTTCGAAGCTACCTTCTTTGACAGATTGACAAACAGGACAAGAAGAAAGAAAAGCTTCACAAAACTTGCACGAGCAAACATGTCTGCAAGGAAGAAAGAGCATGCACGAAACTCTAGAGTTGCACCATTTACATCCCAAACCCATTG
This sequence comes from Croton setiger, assembly GCA_948099555.1. Lineage (NCBI taxonomy): Eukaryota > Viridiplantae > Streptophyta > Magnoliopsida > Malpighiales > Euphorbiaceae > Croton > Croton setiger. Next base: position 14,441 of record CANUEY010145911.1, on the reverse strand, counting down.
CTGAACTTTCTTTTTCTTTTTCTTTATCACAAGAACCATAGCAGAACGATTCCGAATCTTGTTCATTATTATTGTTGTTTTCGAAAACCAGAAGCTTTTCTTTAACTTGTTCAAGCGTGTTGCTAAGATCTATCGCCATTGCTTCTTTTTCTTTAGCTTGTTTTTGCCATGATTCTCTTTCTGCTTGAGCTTTTCTTAAACAAGCTTCGAGCTCCACTGTTTTCTTTTTAACTTGGGCTAAATGTTCTTCTTTTTGTCTCATCAATGAAATTGCTTTGGATTCCACATTTCTTAGCAAGATTCCAATTTGTTGCTTTCTTAGCTTTTGTAAGGCAGATCTTAACCGCTCATTCTGCATTTATTAAATAATTAATACAATTTTAAACCGAGAAATTAGAGAATTAATTTATTTATTTAAAAGAAAACCCAGTTTGTATGTACCTGTGATTGAAGAATGCAATCAACCTCCGTTCTTTGAATTTCAAGATGATTAGCATCCAAAGCCATGGAAATAAAACTATTACAGCTTGAAAATTGCGAAGAGGAAGAAGAAGGAGATGATGAATAAATCCCTGTGAAATTTTGAGTGCTCTGTTGTTGTTGAAGAAAAAGATTCCGGTGCTGCGAATATTCTTGAAAAGGCAAACAAGATTCAGCTGGTTCAAACCCAGAAACAGGATTGATATTATTATTATGATTATGATGATTAGTATTATTACTATTAATCATCCAATAATCCTGTAACCCAGCAGAGGAAGAAGAAAGAGGAAGATACAGAGTTTCAGGATATAACTCTGCTTGAACAGCCATTGATATTTATAAATGCCAAGAGAAGAAGGAACTAGCACCAAAAACGTTCTGTTCTGATCACATACATATGAATGAAGGTCTGGCTATAAATAAATAATAAGATTATGTAGAAGAAAAAAGAAAAACCCACAAGGGATACGAAAATGAGGGTAGGTTTAAAGCTAGGGTTCGATGTGGGTAAAATCAGAAGAGATGCATGACCTTTTCTTTCTTTCTCTCACTAGAAAAGGCATAAACTTTGCCTTCTTTGTTGCTTATAATTGCCTTTGGAGTTTCTTTCTGGTTTAACTGAAAAAGACCATTCAAATTATATTTATATACATAAGGTAAAAGGTAAAAAGAGAGAGAAAGAAACTGACAAAATCTTGATTTTTAATTAAAAGGGTAATTAAGTATAATGAAGTAATTAATGGGTAATATTTAATTGAGTAGATGGGTGTAATTAGGGGGGGACTAAAAATGGAAATTAAAGAATAGAGGAGAAGAAGAAAGAGAGAGATAGATGTATGGGTGAAAGAAGAGAAGGTACGTATACGTAGAGATGCAGATTTAGGGAGACAGAAGTATCGGGTCAGAGAGAGCAGAGGGAGGGTGATGGTGGCGGTTGGTGGTGGAGAGATTCACTCTTTTATAGGACGTGAAAGAGTCAGACGTTTTAAGATAGGAAGAGTTAAAGGGTAATTTATTTGTCAGTTTGGTCATCGGGAAAGACTGAAGAATAGCATTTCTTTTTACTTTTTTTTTTTTAAAAAATATGTATTATTTTTACATAATTATGTTTCATTTTTATCATAACAATTTTTTTTATCCTATAAATAGTGTAATAGATAGATATTCATAATTTTAAAAAAATTTGAACCATAAAATATATTTTATAAAAAATCTATATCATAGATAAAATAAATATTTTGCAATGTGAAAGACAGTTTTTTATTCCGAAAATTAATTTCAAAAAATTAAAATTTAAAAATTTACAAGTAAGAGGTTTCAATTTTTTATCATTATTTCTCATATGATAATATTAATTATGTATTCGATTGCTATTATTACTTAATGAAATATATGTTTTATTTTAAAAAAAAATAAATAAAAAAGAAAAAATTATAATTTTGTTCTTAATTTTTAAATATTATATATTTTTATCTCTTTATTTTTAGAAATATACACTTTGTTCGCTGCATTTTAATAAAATTATAAAAAATATTTTTCTTTTATTTTTTTCTTAAAATAATAATAAAAAGATGAAAATATAATTTTATGAATTCTTTTAAAAAATAAATCAACAAATGGCTGATTCTAAACTTTTCTAAAAATTCTTCTTTCATCACCAAAATTACAGCCACCGTCAAATCAACACGGCGTACCGGATAAAATTGTAATTTTCTAAAAAAATTAACTCAAATAAATTTAAGAATAAAATTAATATATAAAGCAAATGGATTACATATTTTTTTCTTTAAATTGCAATTTTTTGGATTTAATCTTTATTGTTGATGATTATATTATGGAATCAATAAGTATTAAGTTGTCCATAATATTAAATAATAAGTAAAAATTTCATTTAATAAATGTTATATATTTATGATTAAAATCCAACTGTACGTATGTGATTTCGTAAATAAGAGAATTTTGTATTATTTAATAAGATATGTATTAGTAAATGAACTTTAGTAAATTTTTTTCTGTTTTCATTTTTTTCATTGTTTAAGGTTCTATTTTAAATTTGAATTTTAAATTATATATATCTTATAAATTATATGTAATTCCCATATGTTTTTAATTTACATAACAAAAATATTGCAGTAAGAGATATAAATTGAACATATGATTTTGATTATGTAGTTTTTTTCTTTTTTAAAAATTATCTTTAACAAATTCTTTTAGCTTAACTTAATTTACGTAGCAAATGATATAGCAAATAGAAATATAGAATTACATTAATTTTAGATTATTAAATATTTAAAATAAATCTTTATAGAGACAACGATTTTATTTTTGAATTTTTTAAATGATATGCATAAACTAACAAAATAAGATGTAAATTGTGAATGTCACACTTTATTTTTTAATATCAAAATAGAATAAATAATTTTTACACAATAATTTTTAATACTCAATTACGAAATAAAATAATTAGATTGTATAAAATATTACAAATAATACAAAAGACTGGTGTGGAAAACATATACTAGTATTTTCACAATTGAGAGAGGTTTATGAATAAATTATGATGTGTACTTGATTGGGCATATCTGTAAATGAGGCCTAATGAAAGGACAAAAAGCAGGGATGCACAGGTATTACACTATTAAGTAAGTGGGTGGGGATATACTGATTGATACATGGTTAAACATATGTGTGCTCAGTGTACCAACCTCCTCCTCCTCCTATTGCCAACCCTTTTTCATCAACTTTCACTTCCTCCATTTTCACCTTCTTTTTCTCTCTCAATTTTTTTATAAAAACACATTTTCTGATATTTCCAATTATATCTAACTTGTCTTAGCATTCTTGTAATTTAAACTAATTAAATTATTTTTCATATTTTACTAATAAATAATTCCTAATGCCAAAACTATTAATAAAATATTTTTACATATGTAAATATGTATGACCACAAGTTAATTTTGAAGATTTTCCACTCAATTTTCAACATTTTGATGGCCAATTTTTTTAGACAAATTTTAATATAATTTTTATGAAAGAATTAATAATATTTTTAATATTGATTAGTGAACTAAATATTAATATGAGTATTTTGAATTTAATACTTATATATTTTGGTGGTTGAGGTTTGATTTTTTTTATAAAAAAAATTACATTGGTAATATGATTTTAATCATAATAGGAATTAAGTATAAGGTAAAATAAAAAAGTTTAAAAGTTTCAAACAACTTAACTACAAAAACTATAAGAGCACAAGAACTATAAGAGCACGTTGGGTAATATTGTTAGTACATATTAATTAGTATTAAAAATATTAAAAATGCTTCAATCAATCACAGAAATCTTATTGTTTAGTTTTCAATATTACTTCTATATACTTAAATATAATCCGATTAATTGCTTCAATCAATCACACCCTGTAACATATTCATCCGATCATGAGATGCAAGAATCTTGTGACATGGTTTTACCATTAATAAAAAGAAGGACAAAAAAATCAATCTGACTTCGTTTAAAACACACAAACCTACAATTCCACTAGTAGTAGCATATAGAGAAAGAGACCGATTTTAACCACCGAGTAGAAGAATGTATTGCTATTTTCACTGAGCCAGCTTTTTACCTACGTTTACAGGTGAAGTAGCTGTAAAAAAACCAGCAACAATTCGAAAAGAATTGAGTCATTTATTACATTCATCGCCCCTAGGCGCTCATCTCATCTCATCTCATCTCATCATGTTCGTACGAATCTTTGGATTCCAGCCCATTTTACTTGCTAGTTCTAGCCTACAGACTATACTTCATTTTCTTTTTTTATCTACTGAAAATATGTTTTACTGTTGGAAGATACTACTTCTGTTTCATTTGATAGATTTCCTTTATTGGTAAACTCATTATTTTTTCTTTTATGGCATGTTATATTTGGTCTTCATTTTACGGATATTGATAAATTCAGCTGTCCAACAAAATAATTGTTCATTTTAATTGCTTAACATTCAAAATGGTGCATTTCAGTTGCTCAACTAATTAAATTGGTACATTCCGGTTGCTACACCAAAGGGCTATTGAGTTGGCAAATTTATTTTATGTTGAAATTCCACATGGCGTCTCCACATTGATTGGATTTTGGTGATTGTATAAATATTTTCTTTCCATTTTTATTAAAAAAGAAAGGGAAAATATGTCTTTGTTTCTTTTTTTTTTTTCTTCACGCGATGGAAACCGAAGAACCCTAGCCGCACCATCTTCATCACTGCTCACCTCCTTTATCTTCTTTGGTCGATTAGCAGAGTAAAACAATTCCTCATGGAATCCTCTTTCCGCTCCTTCTTCTCCACTCTCACCCATCATTCCTCCGCCTTATCTCTGCCATCTGCTCCTGAGAAAATCAAAGAAAAATCATCTCATAATTATCTAATTTAGCTCTCAAGGAAGCTTGCATTTTTGTTGATTACCTCCATGACAAGCTTAGAGTTTTAGTTCATGCCTTTTCTATATCTGTTGTCGTTGTACCCCAGAATGGTGGTGATGCCAAAGCAGTTGCTGATACAGTGGAGGAGAAGAAGAAATTTGATATGATGATCACTGAAGTGCTCGAATGCGAGAATTTTCGGTGATTAAAGCAGTTAGCTTGGCTCTGAAAGAGGCTAAAAGAGTTGATTAAAGGATTGCTAAAGAAGTTTAAAGAAGCACTTTCTAAGGAAGAAGCTGAGGAAGCTAAGAAACAACTTGAAAAAGCTTGAGATAATGAATCTATTGCTTGAAATTTGAAGCCAATTAGATATTAATTTTGTAACACCCCTTCTCGACTTATGTATATAGGCCGAGACAACAAGCCTAGATTATCTATTACATTTACTTAACCAATTTAGCCATTAGATTCTACAGAAAATTTATCAAAGTTTCCTTTGTATTTTTAGATCTCAAGTATCACCAAAACTTATTTTTCTAAAATTTGAAAACATTTTTATCAATCACAACACAATATAAACCAATCTCAAACACTTCTAAACACACCTACACTGTATCCTCCACTGGAATTGCAAGAAAAATTCACACTTTTATATTTCATTCCACACACCAAGTTAGATATATAATTCTATGACAAACTACTACACATTCCAACATCTTACACTACTTGTATAACTATAATTAACATAATTTTTTTATATACATGTCATGTTACCATATTAAACAAAATACAGCTTTAGGAAGTCTACCCTTATAGGTGTTATGGTGCAAACTGGAGTTGGTATACTGTTTGCTACAACCTACGAGTTAGAAAATAATTGGATGAGCAACTAGTGTCCAATGGATACTTTAAATGTGGGAATATAAATAAATAAATAAATAATAAAACAACTTAAAAAAAAACTTTAAAACACAACACATAATTTAATTTGTCTTAAAAATATTAAAATTCGCTTTGTTGAAGTTACTTTGCTCTATTAGGTATACACTAAAACTATAAAGATAAGGTAAATGACATACTAAAACTACAAAGATAAGGTAAACAGTATGGATGAATAGTAACAGAAACTACATATAATAATAATTATATCACATTTGCTCGACGGTCGAAACCGTAGCTCCACATATCATTGATAATAGCAGTACTGTAATAAAGTAACATGATGCTTCATATCATTACCAACCAAGTTCAACTCAACCAATTAGGGCATAAGTATTAAAAATTAGTTTTTGTTTAATTTTAAACCATTGTAATGAATGTGATACAAACAACTCAAGGATTTTCAAGTACCCTAAGGTAGTCATAAACATCCCGAAACATATTAGAAAAACACATAAAAAATTTCATCTCAAAATTGATATGTTTACTAATTGAAAATGCTAAAAAACAAAAAGTTTGCACATTATGCTCAAATTTGAAGGCCATTCGGCCAAAACATAGATTTTGAGGAGAGATTCTTTTTTGTTTTTTACCAAAAAATTCATTTTAAAACTCCTTTTATTATATTATTGAAGGATCAAAATTTCTTTATTCAAAATTCAACTAAAAGGGTTATATAAAAATTAACCAAAGGATATGACATATTTTCATTCAAAAACACATTCTAGAATGTTTACAATATACAAATACATCATAGAATTAAAAAATACAAACTTTCATAACTCAAAATTTTGAAAAAAGTAAGCCAATTCCAAAGTTAAAGTACCATATCTTTATTTTCCTTCTCCTTTCTTTATTTCTTCACTTCTTCAAGCTTTTCCCCTTCTTTCCCTACATAAAAATCAACCTATGATCATAAACATAAGCCCTAAATTGAACATCAAACCGCTATCCATATTTTTCTATTAGTTTTTACTTTGAATTTGCTACTTAACACCATTACTACACATTTCTTTCATCTTTCTTTCATTACCTTCCATTATCATCAACCAACTATAAAATTTCTAACTTAAAACCTTTCTTTTATCTTCCTAAATAATCACCAAATCATAAAATTGAAGTTTAAAAGAGGGTTATCAAGTAGCTTGATTTCTATGGAAAAACTCTTGAAAATTACTTGAACAAATGAAAGCTCTCCTTTATTTTTTCTTTTCTCTTAGGAATTCACGACAAAGAATGGGAGGAAGAAGAAGCCTTAGCTTTTTGTATTCCTCATTTAATTCCTTTCTTTTTTTTTTTTTTAAGACAAAAATGTTCTTAATTTTTATTTATTCAATTATCGCATTTTTAATGGCTAATAGTTGCCAAGTTATAACTTTCTAACAGTTAGATTTTTGCCTCTTGTCATTACCATCGTTTATCACCCAAAATATCTCATTCTTCTTTCATTATGACTCTTAAGTCATTTTAAGTGAAAAGAGCAAAATACCCCTCTTCAATATTTTTGAGAAAAACCGTGATATACCGTTGTGTCAGTATTTTTATCGTAACTTCTTATACGTGCGTTTTTTGAAAAAACCGTGATATACATTATTAAAAACTCCCGGTAAATTCTGAGATTCCATTTTTGACATTATTTATTTACATTATTAAAAACTTCCGAAATTTTTTTAAAAATTATGATTGAATCACTAAATTTTACCAAAATCACCTTTAAATCCTATTAGTCCTACGGACCTCCTTTTATGAGCCGGAACTTATGGTTATCATCCCATCCTTTATTTTATGTACATATATGGATTTGTTGTACATATATATGAGGAAGTGACATTTATTTTTTAGTGTTCTGTTTTTGTTAATCTAAGAAATGTATTTGAAATCTTCAAAAACCTCTGTCTTCTACCTCTTCGGATCTTTGATAATGAGTTTTTTTTTTTTTATAATTTCTATTGGTTTTGTTAGATTGTCGGGAGTTTGATTTGGTTATGTAATGATTTTGAGATTTTCTTCCTGTTTTGGAATAAAGGTTGAAAATTTATAGTGTTTATCATTATCATTAATTTTTTTAATTGTAGAGGAGAGGGAGGCTGTAGCCATTCCTCTTCTGCTACGGAGAATTTGGATAATAGAGAGAGTGGATTGGAGAAGGAAGAAGAAGAGAACTTATTTTTTAATTTTTTTTTGGGAAAATGAAAAAAAAAAAGATTTATACAATTTGCATATCCTAACTACATGGAGACGCCTACGTGGCATGGTCGGCGGAGCTTCGCCACCTTGTGTCAACAGTTCACCGGAGCTCCACCGTGTAGCAACCGGAATGTACCAATTTAATTAGTTCAGCAACTGGAATGCACCATTTTGAATGTTAAGCAACTTAAGTGAATAATTATTTTGTTCAGCAACTGAAATAGAAAAGTAAATGAAGTTGACATTTGAATATTTTGAGTTGAACTAAGATCCAACTTGAGTACAATTTTAAAATCATCTAAACTTAGCTCGGTTTTACAAACCTCATGTGTGCAAATGCTTCATTATTTTTATATGTTGTCAAATATTGTTTTTTCTTTACATTGAAAATATTAATAATTTCATGGGTATTCCACTAAATTTTTGTTTTACTACTTTTAGCTTAAAAAAAAAAAAAAACATTTTAATGCTTTTGTTAAATCAACTTATAAGCTAAAAAATTTGGTAAAAAAGAAATTATAAGCTAAAAAAAGTACAAGCATGTCAATGCGCGGTTTTGAACTGAAAAAAGTGCTTAAGCCTAATAAAAAAACTCTTCATTTTGGTCTTGCTTTTTTCCTTATCCCAAGCTTGTTCACTCCTTCCTCAACTATCCTATTATGAGATTTAATACTATAGTTGAATAATATATACACTGCTGGTTTGCTCATCCAATTACAGCATGTGATGATCAAATTTTGACATCAACTACCATCTTAAAATCACACATTCATTAGTAATAAACAAAAGGATTAAAAATAAAAACATAACTCATATCAAATCAAGGTTTATAGTTCCGTTTCCAGGTTGAAATTTGTTCCATTGTATAATTTATTTAAAGGAATTTTATATGCCGGCAGCATCTATCTAATTTAATTTTTTATATACCTCAAGGTTGAATCACTTGGCGATCTTGCTTCTAAGAACAAAATTTCATCAAATCTTTCAAGCCGGAATCCTGGTAGGTTCACCAACTGCAGTTTCCATCCGAGAATACCATTCACCAATCCTTGTATGTTCCACCATATCTTTACCTGACTTCAAGTATCGGATTGGCCTTAGAACACCGAATACAGCAAGATCAGCTAAATTAGGTTTTGCGCCACCTGCAAAGACGAAACACATAGCAAAATTTAGCAGCCAGGAATGATAGGAAAGCCAAGATTTTGTTGTAGGAACACAAACCTAAATAATCTCGGCCCTTCAAGGCATCAACCCATGTTTCTGCAGCATTGTACAAGGCTGCACGTTCATCGGTGATATTATGCCTCTTCTTCAGTTTCTTCGACACAAAATACATCACTGCAGCTCCAGCATACTTGGCTACTAACCTCTCTGTGAAGCTGAAATTGCCTGATTTACAGAGAAGTAACAAAAACAATTAGAATCGCCAAACAAGCAACATGCTTATCACCTTTTATCAATAAATGGATCAAAAAACAATTTAATACATACAGGTCAATGGCTCAAACATTAAAAACATAAGAGATTTCATGAAGAGAAAAACAGTTGAATGAAAAATATGGGATTGACTAGGCAAACTTTCAAGTAAAAACATATGCAGACAAGTTTAGAGAGTAGTCTAATAATCTTACCATGGGTGGTGATATAATCAAATGATTCAAGAGCTTCAGAAGTTGTTCGATAAATATTTGGGGATAAAACATGCACCAAGTGATTATCCACCCACCTACATTAAGAACGCTTGTATAGTTAGTTGACAGGCTATTGACAAAAGACAAGTCAGGCGATAAAATTGGCAAGTCCATGATAAGAACAAAATTAAAATAACAGTAATAGAAGAATATATACTAGTATAAAAAGCATTTTCTACTTAAAAACAATTGCTAATGAGAAATGCATTACTCTGCAAAGATCCTAAGAAATTAAATTCTAAAATGCTAATATGCTATCCTACCCGCGCCACTTGCTTTCTTCATCTTCATCTGAAAGAGACTTATCCGGACGAATCCTTCGGAACAACTGATTGATTATATCTGTACCAATGAAACAAGTATGCAAATTACATGAGGAATCCCCAAGCAGTAAGATGTAACTTGATTAACACAGCTGTATGGAAGTAATTTTAATATATATACCTGAAGAATCAACCATCTGCTCTCCATCAACTTTTAGTATTGGAACCTTCTTGTAATCAGACCACTTGATTTCCTTTTTACTGATGGGGTTGACTTCTACAACTTTGTATGGAATGTTGTAATAATCCAAGAATGCTGAAAGAATTCAAATGAAAGAAACAAGCCACAAATTCAATTGCATCAAAGAAGTTAATCAATGTAAAACAATCAATTTATCTAACTTCACCATAAATCTCCCGACAAGGAGCAATAATGCGCGATAATTTTTGCAAGATAAACCTTTTTAAGCTCTCCCCACAAATTATAACATCTTCTCAACAATTAACAAAATAGTATGGGAAACGCTACAATGCTTTTCCAATTAGCTACACCAATAAGCATTTCTTTGACGAAATTGCTTCACGCAGAGTTGTTATTGCACAACTGTTTACCTATGACACAGGAAAATACATTTTCCAGTGTGCAAAAGAACACTGCAAAACTAATCTACTGTAATGAAATTTTTTAAGGTAACATTACAGAGAACTTCATGAAAACTTCTACAATGTAATTAGGATTATGCTTACCAATGTAAAAACTAATCCTATCTAGCTCTGTTTCTAAATGGACTGAAAATCATTAGACATTTGAATTGTTCAATATTGAAGCGTAATTTTTAATCAATACTTGCATCTAAAAGATCAAAACAAAAGAGCGGTCCCTTAATTTCAGATTTTTACAATATGGAAAAGCAAAAGACTTATAGCGGACAGTGAAAGCCAGCTCTTACCTTTAACCTTGTTGCAGAAAGGACAAGCTTCGTATTGGTAGAGACTGACGTCCTTAGGGAGAAATTTCTCCGCCGGCGGTAGTTCCTTGGCGTAGACCTCTTGACCCAGAGATGACGCTGCAGCAGAGAAGAACATAGTCCCAGCGAAACCGCGCGCAACAGAGGGGCTTGATATTCCAAACCGATCAGCAATTTTCTGCGAAAAACTCCAACTTGAGCATGTGATCGTCCTTGCACCTTGAACTGCCCGGTTCTCCACCGTGGCGGCGCCGGCAAGGGACCGGGTTAAGGCAGCGAGTCCGTTAACTCGTCTCATCGCAACGGATCGAGATAATTGTCTAGGGTTTTGGCCTTTCGGGAATTCAGGGTTTAAGAAGGGTTTTAGCTAATTTAGTTCGGTTTTTATTGTTCTCACCGAACTTGGAAGTATCAAACAATAATTCAAATTTCTTTGTCTTTTAAATACCAAACAGAATTTTACTTTTTTCTACCACTAGCTAAGGGACTAAATTGCAACTTTTTATCAAATTGCAAAGTAATTAACTAGAGTAATCAAGGGCAATTGGTAGTGGCAAACCATTCACCATTCAAAAACCCATGACTTGTAGATGTGAAATATACCATTGATTCCTTATTGTTTCACCTAATTTTATGAGAAAACACAATAACAGTTTTGTACTATAACTTTTCAATCATTGAAAAAGGGCAAAAATTCTACCAAAATGAAGTTCTCCATAAGGAGAATTATAATTCTACATATGATGGCTTGAAGACAATGAAAATAGTGTTTGGAAAATTTATTTATGTAACTATCTGACTCAATTCCTCTGCCAATAGTCTTTAATTGACGAAGTTGTTGGAATTATGAATCTTGTAGAGTTATCAATGATATTCACGGTTCGTTGAACTAAGTTTTAAAACCACAACTATTAGTTTTCCATTTGTTTATGGTTCCATTTTTGTGCAATTGATCACTAATGCTAGTTGCTTTCAAGTTTTTCCTTTTTTTAAAATTGTAATTTAGTATTTAGTACCTATTTATTCTAAGGGTAACAAATAAATTAATTACATATTAATTAAAAGGTAATATTACCATTTAATTAAGAATTTAACAATAATATTTTTTTAAAGAAAAGGACATAATTGTCAAAAAAAAATAGATTGACAAAAAAATATTTATAAAAGTACAAGAACAAATATATAAATTAAATGAAAACACATGGATAAAAATTACAATTTTTCTAAAAATATTTTTTTAAATCAATTTTTTCTAAAAATAATTTAATCATTTTTTGTGTCTATAGTTGCATGAAATAAAAGAAAAAAAAAATTATAATAGATCCATAATTTTGATATAGTGGTGGCTTGTTTTGATAGAATTGCTCATTTCATCGATTTGTTAGTAAAAATAATGAAATTTGTAAATTCCATTCTTACCATTTTATTATTCCATGAGTTTTGATGAATTGAAGACAAAACCTCACTCATAAGGCTCGTCTAATGATTTTCAACAAAATACTCTCGTCTAATGATTTTCAACAAAATACTTTCTTCAATAATTCGAGATCAAGTTTTCAATGACGCTTGAATTGTCAAGGCATTTCAAAGTCGATTCAAAATCTAGTCATCATGATTTTTAATTTTGTGTTCACGATGAAAATCATGCTCCAAATTTGTAAATTAAAGGTGCAAGTTCTCTTCAAAGTTAAAAAGATTCTCCAATGATCGTTATTAAAGTTTGTCATAGATCAATTCAAGATCAAATTTCACACACACTTTAATTGTTAATGTGTGCTCAACAAATATTTGAGTTGCAAGATCTCCATTTCATGTTCTTGACATAAGCATAAATTAAATTGAAAAATCATGACAAATTAAAGTCCTTAAAGCATTCACCTAATTAAAAGATGGAATGCTATTTCAATTTAAAATCAAAATCAATTCAATGTAAATCTTTGTTGAAAAAAAAAAATATTACCGACTTTTAAATTGTTTTCATCAGAGTTTGATCTAATAAGGATTCAAAAACATATCTCTAATTTTTGGATTATTTTCAACGTCTGTCCAAAATAATTTAAGATCAAGTCTTTGCAATACTTAATTATGATAGACTTTTTCCATCAATTAGAGATCAATTCATATGACCATCGTTTTGTGTTGGATACAATGAGAAAAATCATAACATCTTTGCTTTACATTAGAAACGAAAGAAACAATAATTGTAACCGCAATACATGATGGGAGAATTACTCCAAAGTCCCTCAATTTTTTACTAATCTGCGATTTGGTCCTCCTGGTTTTAAAAATATGCTATTAGGTCCTTCAAAGTTTTATAATGCATTACTAGGTACTTTCATCACTCTTCCATCAATTATGTCGTTTGATCAACTGGAGAAGTCAACAAATTTAGTTTGATATTTTATATAATGACAATATTACCCTTTATTACCCATTTATAATACAATTCACGTGAGTATTTTCATGAACTAAGTTTTCTTCTCTTAAAAACATTAGAGTTCCTGTAATGCAAATCTCATACAGTGCATAAAGTGCAATGAAAGAAATGCAAGATATATAGCAAAGAAATGCAGATCTGGAAGAGATGCAATTATTTGCATTTCACAATCTGATCGAAATACTAACAAGTGTTATTATCGTTGTCTTGTGGATTGTGGCGTGACTGGTTGGGTTGAAGCATTCCCATGAATTCCTCTCAAAGCAATCAAGAAGATAGTGTTTTGAGAGAAAGAGTTATTGGTCAAGATGGAGATTTTCACTTGAGAGAAGAGCTTGAAGATGTAAAAAGGAACTTGAAGATGCTTAGTTTGGAGTTTGAGTTCTTGAAATCAAATTTGGGGGTTTGTAAGATTGTAAGTGGATTAGAAATGTTTACTTTTTTTTTTTCACTATGTTAATGGTTGTAGTTTTTGGTAAGTTGGGTTAGCTTAGTTCATGTTTGTAGGATATGAAGTTTATGCTGCAAGTTTTGTTATCCTTGATGAATGAATATCGGTTTCTGTTGTTAATGGAAAGGCTTTGGTTTTCTTGGTAAAGGATCTATCAATAGTATTAACAAACATGAAGGATCTGATAGGTTTTTTATGAAATGAAATAAGTACCTTATTGCATATATTTATTAAATTTTGAAGACTTAATAGCAGAATTATTAAATTGTGAAGGGCATAATAGTGTTTTTTTTTTTTTTTTTGCAAAATTTATGTCAAAATGGATGAAAGCATCGTTGTTGACGCTTGATTTTTGCCCCTAAAAAAATACCGATGATGATCAATGCTTTACGCTCGAGATATCCAGAATCCTCCTCGATTTGGTTTGTCGTTCCTCAAAATATTTTAATTTCTCGTGTCTTTTAAAATAAAATTCCCAAAGTTTCTTTTGTTTTCCTTTAAAAGAGAAAGGGGTATTTAATTGAAAAATTCTCTTTTAATTGCCAATTTTAAGAAAATTTGAATATCTCAAAGAAAAATTAAAATACTTCAAAACATTGTTGTTTTTCCTTTAA
>CANUEY010145843.1:0-13098 GCA_948099555.1 Croton setiger | reverse complement strand
TTTTTTTTGTTGTTCCAACCCAAACACATTAAATTAAACCACCCCCACACAAAAAAAAAAAAAAAAAAAAAAAAAAAAAAAAAAAAAAAACTTCTATTGGAATGATTTACTAACAAGAGGGAAAAGAATCTAGTCAGTATTTTTAAGTAAACCTACAGATATATTGTAGCAAGTCCATGTTAGTGTACAAATATTTTTCAATTAATCCACAAGCATCAATTCAGCATATTTCAAGTTACATTTTATTAAGTTCCATGTAGAAGTTCAGGAATAAGCCCACAAACTTTGCTCCCACAAAATGATGTTTCGAACTTACACTTAATTCAAAAAGGCATTTAGAAGGAACTTCATGGCAGGTTTAAAATTATGAAAGTAACACCATCAATTTATACCATATATTTGACACTGTAGTTAAATGGAAGCAGAGAAAAGGTTACACATCCCAGAACTTGTGCAATAAAGTTAAAAAAAGTGGAACCTAACCTGTTTGGATTCCTTTGTTTTGACTGCTGAGGATGGCCTCTTCAAACCAGCAGCAGGTTTAGCTGCAGCAGCCTGCAAAAAACAAAGAAATATTTCACAATATTGTTTAAACAATCCTATGCTATAGTCAATTTGGAATTTGCTCACATCATCAGAGTCAGAACTAGAGTCATCAGAGCTGTCTGAATCATCTGTAGCATTTGTTTTTGACGTCTTCACTTTCACTGCAGCTGCTTTTGGAGTTGGACCCTTAAACAACAAAAAAAGGAGGAAATGTAATTAATAACTTCATGGATATTCACAAATAAGAAATATTCAAATTAAACAGCAAAAGTTGGAGTCAAGAAATCAAGCAGATGCACAGTGGTGGACCCAGCCAAAAAGTCAAGTGGGTTCAAAAAAGTGCTTTGGGGCTAGAGTTTGTGAGCACAGGTGTCATTTGAAGCACAAAAAATTTCAAGTGTTATTATTCGATGTAATATATAGGGATTATTATGAAATTTTATTTTTTTTCTTGAAATTTTTAAAGGAAAACAAAAAACCAACTGGTGTCACTTGCAACCTCATGTTGCAACGTGAGTCCACCACTGCAGATGCATATAAATGAAAGAAACTTGTAAGAATTGCACCTTGTCCTCATCAGAAGACTCAGAGTCACTATCATCAGAACTATCACTTGATTCAGCTTTTATAATTGTAGCTGGTACAGCAGACTTCTTCAAGGCAGGAACCTAAGCATAAAACAAATAACCTCAGTTCAATAAATGCAACTTGGCAGTATTCCCCAATATGTTTGAATATACAAGCCCATCATGTGCTATAAAGGCAGAAACAGATTATAGTCGCACCTGCTCTTCATCAGAATCACTTTCATCAGAGCTATCACTTGATTTTGTGCTTTTTTTGTTAGCTCCTTGAGTTACAACTTTAGGAGCTGAAGCTTTCACAGGCTACAGAAAGAAAAGTGTTTAGAGCAGTCAGTGCACTTGAATTCATCTCTGATAAATTTGGATCAAAGAAAGATCAAATATTGAAAAAAAAAAAGTGATAAATCTTCAATGCTCAGGGCAATTAGTGGATATATTGGGAAGATAATGCACAAAAAGAAATAAGGAAAACATATTCAACAATATCTGCATGGGGAACAAGGAATATCTCGACACTTATAGGCATGGCTGTCTTATTATAGATAAATCATATTAAAACCAAAAAATCCTGATACAATTTGGTACAGTTTCCATGATTTAATAGAAAACAATAAAAGAAACAAGATCAGATGGTGCTTACAGCTTCATCATCTGAAGAGCTATCCGACTCTGATGTATCACTAGACCCATTGGAGCTCTTTTTGGTCCCAGTTTGGGTCACCATCTTCGCTTGGGAAGCTGGTTTAATAGGCTTTCCCTGCATTTTTCAAATATACATTCAGTAATAAGGTAGATGAAAGTAAATGTCATCAGCAAAAAGAATCTCCACACCAAAGTTTGAAATGACTTCAGTACACATGGAAAGTCACCTTATCCTCATCAGATTCATCATCTGAAGAATCAGAATCTGAATCACTGCTATCTGCCTTGCCTTTCTTAGGAAGACCAACAGAACCTCTTTTTGCATCAACTTGCTGCTTTTTTACAGGGACCGGAGCTTTAGTTTGGGGCTCCTACAAGTTTATAACGAAAATAAAAATAATAATTACAAAAAGAGAAAACAGTATAGAATCAATAAAAATTGATCCAATTTTCACCTCATCTGATGAAGAATCTTCTTCATCGCTGCTTGATTCTTGAGCAGGTGGTTTTGTAGCCTTAACATCCTTCTTAGCTGCAGGTTTAACCTGATGGTATTAAAAGAACACAATCGTCAGAAAAAAAATTTAAAAATGCCTACTTAGAATGTACAACGTTAAGATATTCTCTTTAATTTCACCTTCTCCTCATCAGAATCATCTTCATCACTCTCATCATCTGATGATTCAGAACTGCTGTCTGCTTTCCCTTTAGTAGAGGAAACAGATCCATTTTTGGTAGTTGTTTGCTTCTTAGTGATTGTAGCAGGCACCTCCTAAAGATCAAACGGCCAAATCAACATACCAAGAAAAAAAAAACTGGGAGACAACATTTATACACTGCTAACCTCTTCATCTGAAGAGGATTCTTCACTACTAGATTCTACAGTTGGTTTTGCAGCATTTTGAATCTTCTTGGCTACAAGTTTAGCCTGGAACAAGTATTTGAAAAGAACAGAATTAGGCAAAACACTGTGTTTTTAATACCTAAAAAATCCAATTAAAAATGGAACATACAATGAAATAATTCGGAATAAAATTAAAGTACCTTCTCTTCTTCCTCCGAAGATGAGTCTGCAGAAGAACTAGATTCCTCTTTTTTCTTTTTCGTCTTCTTTTCAACTTTTCCCTGTTTTTTCAGACCTTCATCAATCTTTTGTTTTTTTACACTGACAACATCTATAGCTTCTTGAGTCCGTTTCTTTGCACTGACAAGATTCTCTATAGCTTCTTCAGCTTTTCGTTTGGCTGAAGAACAGAATTTACATGGAAAAAACGGAATTAAATTAAAAAGAATGAAACATTACATCAACTACACCCTTAAAACATATCTAAAGAATTCAAGACCAATACCTTTCTTCATTGACTTGGAGGCCGGAGATAAAGCAGCCGCAGCAGCAACCTAAATGCAAAAAGAGTCCACCTCATTAATCTAAAACCAGAACAACATTCAAAAAGTAAGCACGAAAGAAATCAAGAACTAACATTGGGGTTTGATTTCTTGGCGGATTTGCCCATAATTTTTGCCTTGCAAAACCCTAGCTTTTGTTTTTACGTTATTAGGGTTTTGAAAGAAGCGGAGCTGCTGAATTTTGGTTGCGAAGTAAGATATTTATATGCGTGTCATGGTTTGGGTTTAAGTTAGGGTTTTAGCCTGCCCGCCAGTGTAGGTTATCACTCCGTGGAACTTCCACAGGATCGTGCCGTTCCTCCTTAAAGAATTTGTAGGTTTTTCGACCTGAAAATAATTTCTTCTCAATTTTTTTTTCTAAAGATAGTTTTTCTTTTTCAATTTTTTTTACTTAAAAATAATTATTTTATTTATGAAAATTTTATAAAGAAATATAAATAATTTATAAAAATTTTAAAAATAAAATATAAACAAGTCACATATAATTTTCAAACTGTGTGAAAATATTATAAATATTTAATGATAAAATACACTGTTTTATTTTTTAATTTTAAACTTCAAAAAAAATTTATTATGTCATTTGTCATTTTTCTTTTCCATGGCCAAATCAATTCAAATTATATTTCTTTATTATTAGCATATTTAAAAAATTCTTATTACTACTAATATTCCATCGGAGTGTTGCACAACAAATATATGGAGATAAATGAAACATTTCTAATTAAATCGAACATTATACATGACATTATTATAAGCATAACATGCATTTTTACATTACTTACCACATAAATATCATTTTTAAATAAAAATTTTTTACATATTAAAAAATTGAATATATGAATATGTTATCGGAAAAATAATTAAGGTATGTTAATAAGTCTTTAAGACTTGTTTACAATCGATAGACGTAAACGATGGCACGTCTAGAGTTTTAGCTGTCATGACCGATAAAACGTCGGTAGCGCGAATTAAAAGAAATTATTTTGAAATATTAATAAACTGGAAAATAAATGTAATAAATAAATGTATTTGTCTTAGGAGCCATATATTTACGATGACGTCGTAAATTTCAGTTTTGCCGGCATCGCCGAGGTACAGGAGCCAGTATCGGGTGTTGACCGGGTTGCGAATATTCTCACATCTGATTTTATCGAAAATTTTAAATAATATTTATTATAATCATATTAATAATTGAAAGTTAAAGCAAAGATATATGAAATAAGATGGGAAGAAAACAAAAACAAGAATAAAGGGAGAAAAAGGATTTTAAAATTAAATAAAATTTTAAGTGAAAATAAGAAGTAGGAGGTGGTGTAAAGTTAGGTTTTAGTACTTGGAAGAGGAACCTTCAAGAGTGGAATGAAAGGATGAAGGGGTAGGATAGAGAGAGAAAAACAAAACCACGAAGAGAAAATAGAAAAGAAGAGAAAGAAAGAGAAAAGAAAAGAATAGAAAGAAAAAAGAAAGAAAAGGAAAACCAGCCACTTTCATGGCTTCCTTACAGGGGAGATTAGGAATATAATAGAAGGAAGAGAAAATGAAGAGAGAACTTAGAAAACAAAGAAAATAGAAGGAACACGAAAAATATGACAGAGAGAGAAGGAAGAAAAAAGAGAGAAAAGTAAAGTAAAACAGCGTGAGGGAGTGTCTGGGAAGGATATGACGGCAAAAAAGGGGCCGGAAAATCATCGAAAACTGTCGAAAATCCGGTTGGAAGTTGGAAGCAAAAACAGGGTATCGAGCGTTGGTTGCTGGGCTAGAGGAGGAAAAAGATCAAAACGGTAGTATAAGCTGCGTTTTGATGAAAATTTCTCCCTAAATACTTGAATTTGGTAAAATTACATTTTGGCCTCTAAAGTTAGTCCTTCCAGCAAAGTTTTAATAGTTTTCAATTCAGTCTTGCTAGATTTAATGTCTGACAAATTTTATTTTGGTCAATGAAGTTCTAGCGCGTTTTCAATTAAGCTCTACAGAAATTATAATTGTTTTCAATTAGGTCGTTCTGCCCAAATTGATTTCTGATGATTATAATTTGGCCCCTGAAGTTACTGTCAGACTTTAATTAAGTCCTTGAAAACTTTAAAAATTATTCAATTGGGTCATTCTGCCCAAATTGATTTTTGAATATTATAGACCCTTGAACTTACTGTCAGACTTTAACTGAGCCCCTGAAAACTTTAAAAGTTATTCAATTGAGTCCTTTTTGGTTTAAATTGAATTTATTTTTATATATTAGAGTAATTGTCTAATAAATTAAGTTAGATAGTTATAGATATTGTTAAATATAATTAATATATGATACATTAAATTTGAAAAATTTATTTAAATGACATTTTAAATTGTTTTTAATATTGAAAACATATGTTATAAGTTAAAATTCAAATGAAATAAGATTATTTCATAATGGAATTAAGTTAATTAAAAAGAATAAATGTTTAATCATGCATCATATTATATGTGAATTATTTGTATAAAAGATTAAATATTTGTTACGTTGAATTATATAGGAGCATCGAGTGTAGGAGGAGGACGGAGTAAACAATTCGAGACCCGACCTAGCTCACAGTTGTGAAGTAAGTATAAACTTATTTATTTTATTTGTTTCATAAATTGTTTATGAAAAGATGAATTATCTTGAGATTCATCTGTTTGGACCAGTATTAAAGTCGGGTTAACTGATTTATTTGATATTGATTATATATAATGTTTAAACTGCTTTGATCAGTATTAAAGTCCGATCAATTGACTTATTTGCTTTTGATTTTATGATGAATGAATTGTTTGGACTAGTACTGAAACCCGTTCAATTGAATTTGTGGTTGATTGAATATATGTGATTAAATGGGTTGAGTCAGTACTGAAATCGGACCAATTAACTTATTGAGAATTATTATATAATGTTTATATGTTTGGACCAATACTGAAGCTCGGTCATTTGATTATATTGAATATTGTGATAAATGTATATATGTCACACAAATGCATTCATTTAAGACTTAATAAAGGCAATTGTGACCATCTTGACCAGTATTTGCAAAATTCACAGGCGGAACCTACGGATCATTATATGATTTTACAGATGAGACCTTTGGGTCAACATATGAATTACAAATGTACCTTTGGATGACACAGGATTTTATTACTGGCCAGTCATATGCACATGTTATATGAAATTTCCGGAGCAGTACTTGGCTCGATGGACCACAACGTATGTAAATGGAATCATATGACATTTGCATTCGCATACTATTATGTTGTAATTGTTGTTATTGAGATTACATATTATTATTGTTCAAATCTGTCACAACCCCAACATAAATGGAAACATAAGATATAAACATAGGTACATGCTCCTAGATAGGTTTGGTATTTGTTATTGAATTTGGATTCATTGTTGTTCTATATTGCTTTGTTTTATACTTACTAAGTATGCAACTCATCAAAATCGCAATTTATATTTTTCAAGTTAGCAATTGATGGTATCAGTTAGCACTTCCCCAAACATCTTCACAGGTTGGTTCGGTTGAAGTTTAGGGTCTTTCTCCCTCGTACTACATCTTATGTATAGTTGTCATATAGATTTGGATTTGGTTGTTCTGTAATTGATAATGCTATGTTTAGCATGTAAATTATAACATTAGGGTTAGTTGGTTTGTGTTATAGTTAACGGTTTTGTAAAATTAACGAGGCATATAAATTATGGTTTGAAATTTATTCTATTTGGTAATGGTATGTTATATGTGTTTGATAAAAAAATTGGCTTGTTTTAAATGACGTATAGGTATAGTTGGTTGTTACATTTTTTTGTATCAAATTTGGTCTACGGCTCTATAGGACATAGTCACATGCATAACATTCATACACATTGGAGCATACACATGAGTTTCAGAGGGGAGAGAGTTCAGCTGGCCCAACAAATTTTGTAGAGGAATCATTTGAACTACATGCATTTGCCCCTGGCATTGACCCTATCGTAAGAAGAAGAAACTACAAGGAGCTTAGAAAGTTGGGCGCGATAGATTTCTTCGATACTACAGATCCTGATAAAGCCGAGGCATGACTTAAGAGAATAGAGAGACTTTATGATGGAGTGTACACTTGAGGAGAAGTTTGATATCACTTCTCCAGGGTGACGCCTATAACTAGTGGGAGACAGTTCCCAATTCTTTGGTTCGGCCTCTGATTTTAACCTAAGATGATTTTATCTATAAGTTCAAAAACAAATATACACTAGAGGTATACAGAGATTAGAAGTTAAGGGAGTTCTTTAACCTCACACAGGGTGACAAAAGTGTAGCAGACTACAAGGTGAGATTTACTCAGTTGTCACACTATGCCAGTCATTTGGTAGCCACAAAGAGGGATAAATGTTGAAGCTTCAAAGAGGGGTTGAAATAGGATATACAGGCTCGAATCTCACATAGTGATTTGAAGACCTACTCTAATTTGTTGTTGCTGCTATTTATGAATACTTAAATTTTGAGGCCCGAAAAACCATTTTTCCCAGACTGTAAACAGTCAAGTCGGATTGGAGGTGACCAGCAAATTACGCTAGAAGTATGCCATCATAGTACTTGAAACATCCGAAAAATTGCGATGACTAAAGAAATGGCCTCGAAAAAGTCATCGGAGTCCTAGAAGGTCCCAAAAAGTCTCTGGAATGAAAAACTGGCAAAAAGAGGAAACAAGACGCCCTTGGCTGCCTCTAGCACATTTTTTCACTATAAATAGCCACCTACATGTCCTTTTCACTCACACCTTAAGCTGTGTTAACAGCCGTTTTCTTCTCCATTTTCGTTCATTGCGATTTTTTACTGCTTTCTACATTTTTGCATTGCATTGTTTTGTTTTCTTGCTCATTCACACTTTAATTAAAATCTTAAAGTCCAAATCAAGCTGAAGCTGTGAAGCGGGCGACAACTACCGTAGGTATGCACTAAACCCTTATCTTTTCAATTCAAGCATACATAGCATACTGCATCATGTAATCACTTTTTGGCACCCAAATGCCCACTTAATCAGTTTTTGGCACCCAAGTGCCCATAAACCAATCTTTTGGCACCCAAGTACCCATAAACCAATCTTTTGGCACCTAAGTTCCCACTTAATCACTTTTTGGCACCTAAGTGCCTACTTAATCAATATTTTGGCCCAAGCACCTAACAAATCACACTTTTGACCCCAGTGCCTAACAAATCACTTTTAGCACCCAAGTGCCCACAAATCAATCTTTTGGCACCCAAGTGCGTACAAATCACACTTTTGGCACCTAAGTGCCTAAATCACACTTTTTGGCACCAAAGTGCCCACAAATCACACTTTTGGTACCCAAGTGCCTAATGAAGTCACACTTTTAGCACCCAAGTGCCTTGTAACATCCTCTCTTATATCCTTAGGTCATAAAACATGTCATTTTTTATAACATATTAACTTTTAGTTTACCCTAATTCATTTTAACCCATTAACATAACATATAACAGAGGTAATAAACCAAACATCATATATAACATATTATAACTCAATATTTACATATACCAAAATGTTATGTAAAACTTGTTTATCCAAAGGTTATAATAAACATGCCAGAACATATAACTATGCTTTACAAAACAAAGCATAAACCAAAAACTATATGCAGCATTTACAAATGACGTGGTGTGAGGGAGAAAAGCCTAAGCTTCAGCTGTACCAACTTGTGCATAGGCTGGTGAAGTCTCAGTACTTCACTCAGTGCAGAACTGAAAACACAATTTGCAATTTTAATGAGTCGTATACTCAGTAAGAGCAAACCAAAACCAATTACAGACAACACATAAAACAATTTATCAAAACTGCATAATTTCAGGTCATTTATATCATATACAATCAAAATAATATCAGAAGATGCATAATGACATGTCTTTCCTTTTTCTTCAGTTGTGATTTATCGACCAAGTGTTGCCCCGAGAATTTCACAGCATAACATTAACCATAGTTAGCCAGCAAACATATAAGACCAGAATAACATCGGTCAGAAGGGATCCGAAGATCAACCTTTAATATACAATATCCACCAAATCATTCTGTATCATATAGGACTCGTAGGTCTCTCTAAACATATAGGACCCGTAGGTCTTTTCTATATTAGTTAGCACCCGTAGGTCATTCCGTCAAATCATATAGAAACCGTAGGTTTCTTTCGTGAAATCAGCAAACACTGGTAGCGATAATCACAATGACCATATTTAAGTCCTGTGAAAATGCATTTACATAGCATACATTCATATCATAATATTTCATATACTCATGTGACTGGGCTTTAGTACTGGTTAAAACAATATATATATCAAATCATATAACTCAAAGAGTCAGATTTCAGTATCGACTCAGGAACTATAAACATCACATTTCATATATCAGATATCTCCAATTGACTGGACTTTAGTACCGGTCCAAACAGTTCAATATAATCATATAACAGTAGTTTCATATCATAGATGACTGAGTTTCAGTACCGATCCAAACAATTCAATATAGCATATTTGGCAAATTCAAAGTCAAAATCAGACATATAAGTAAGTGGGTTTAGCACTTACCTCACTGCTGTAAGCTCGGGTGGGCCTTGGGTTGCTTACTTTGTGCTGCTCGAGAACTCGATGCTCCTATAATGCATAACATAGCAATGATGTTTAATTAATCAAATTAGAAGTCCATATATGCTATGATGCATGATTTAATAATTAATTCTCTGAAATAATTGAGTTTAAAAATTAATCCATTTAATTTTCTATGAATTTTAAACTCAATCCGTAAAATTTTCTACTTTAAAATCATTTTATAACATATTAAAAATAATTAACAAACTCATTTTATCATATAATAATTATAATTATAATAATTATAATTATTAAAACCAAAATCATAATTAGTTAAACCAAATAGTAAATTAAATCCAAAATCATAATTAAAATCTCTAACAAAATATTTAATCTTTAATTTTCGGGCTCAAAACGATCTCAAAATTAATTTCTAACATCAAAAACGGATTTAGGACGTCGAAATTAGGTTGGTAGGGTCAAAATATAATTTATAAAAGTTTGTGAATAAAAAATATAAGCAAACATAAACTTTAGGGGCTAAAATGCAATTTTTACCAAATACAGGTGTTGGGCGCGTTATTTGGCTCAAAACACGAGCCTTGTTGTCGTTTCGGCCGCTGAATTACAAACCAAAACGTGCCTGTCTCTTGCCGTTTAGATCGCGCCTCTAGGGATCAAAACGCAGACTTAGCGTGCGTTTTGATCTCCTTCAACCTCCAGCCAGCTTCTTTTTGCCCGAAAACAGTGACTTTCCTCCAACTTTTAGACAACAGTACGTCCTTATCCGCGGGCTTTTTGGCAAGTTACGACCACCGTTCTCTTCCTCTACACACCTTCTATCTAACCATTGGAACCAAATTCCCCCATGCATTCTAGATTGAAAGATTTAAGCCTCCAAAGTAGGCACCTCAAAACTGACAAAACCTAGAAATTTTAAACCAGTTTTCTGTTCTCTCTCTCTCCTTCATTTTCCTGCTATTCCCTTCACTTCCTAACACTTCTAAACTATTCCCACAACGTTTAGGGACGCTCTGAAGGTATAAAACCAGGGTTCTCTCCATTTTTCTTCTTTTCTCTTTCTTTTTCTTTCTTTCTCTCTCTTTCTCTCTTTTTTCTTCTCTTTCTGTTTTGGTACGTTTTCTCTCACCTCTTCTTTGTGTTACAGCCACCAAAACACTCTAGACATAGCCTACTTCAGTTCCCAAACCATACTTTCCAGCAGCAGCTTGTTATTTTTGCACAAACATCAATTTTTTTTCTTTACAAAACTTAACTCTTAAGTTTACCCATTTCACTTCCTTTCCTTCTTCCAATTCTTAATCCAGCCAATATGAACAGCCAGAACCAGCTTACAAATTTTTTTTGGTGTCAAAATAATACGTATAACACGTGTCTGAAGTTTTGAAAAAATCGGAATCCGAAAATTATTCGCGGTTCAGTCGGTGCCCTAATCCGACTCCGAAACCTCGACGATTTTTCGCAGAATCGAAACCATACGACGTCATCGTAAAATTAGGGTTCCAAAACTATTAAAATCATGTTAATAAACATATCTTAAAACATCAAAATCATTTACTTTAAATTTTATGCGTTTCCGACATTTTTCGGTCGCGCAGACCTCTAATTTGCTCCGTTTGTGTCTTTCGACGGCAAACGAGCCTATAACATAACTTGTTTAACATATTCATTTCATGCATTATCAAATTCAAAGCATATTTCACATCAAATAATGATGCATTTTCAATGAAAACGCATGTAATGCGTGTAATGACGTCGGAACGACGTAGGCTAAGGTTTGGGGTGTCACATGCCTAAACCCCATTTTTGGCACCCAAGTGCCTAACAAGTCTATTGGTGTTCAATTTGGTTTATCATCAAAAATATGGTGATAAAGATTTTTGGATCGCGTGTGTTAAACTAGTCGGTCTTAAAAAGATTTTAGAGACGCCACCCGATTTCGGGACACCAATTTTTATTTTTAAGAAAAATGACTCCGTTCTAATTTTAAAGGCACTGGTCAAAATTAGAGATTGAAGTAAATGGGTAAGATACGAAGATTTAAGTTTTACTTAAATTGCCGCCCAACCAAATCGACCTCTTAGATTTGTTTAATTTCCAAAATTTAATTTGAATTTTATTTGAAAAGTCGTGGTGTGATTAACTAGCGATGTTCCTAATTGGTGTTTTTCGGTTATTTGAGCAAATACAATTTTATTGAAAGCGGTAAACTGTAGAAATTTAAAGTACGGAAAATAAATCATCTACACCCCTAAAACTAATTATTCTTTCTCCGATTAGGAGAAAATTATTACAAAAAGGTCCTAAATAATTACATTCTACCCTTTTGACCCCAGAATTAATTTATTTAAACCCCAAAAATACCCCACAAACATATAAATTGAACATTTAAAGCAGGCATGCATAATTACAGAAAAGTACCTTAAGGTTGGGAAAATTACGAAATGGTCCTTTGAAGCATGTAAATTGTTAAACAGCCCGTAATTCATACATAAGTATGAAACAACCCCTAAAAATGTAAACTTAACAAATTAACCCCAAAACATGTGAAATTACAAAATAAACCTCTATTACCGCTTGCAGAGGAGTGATAAGCAAGTTTTAAAGGTTCATTTTCAAACTATGGCCAAAATCTTGCCCAATTTTGAACTTCAGATTTTCTTTTCTGAAAAGCAGTGATAAATCATTTTTTGCCTAATTAGGGGGCAGAATTGCAGATCTCCATAACCTGGATCATTGATAAACAGAAAACCTGTCAAGAGGCAGAAAACAAGGGCCAGTATCTTGAGCATCTATTAGAGATGAGAATCATTTTCTGCTCATCCACTAACATTCTTTGGGCATATGTCTCAGTGAAGTACCTAACCAAGTGGCCACTTGGATCACATCCTACCATTACACAAACATCCTAAAAAAGAACACACATATCCTCCATCATGACCTAAACAGAAAAATACTACTGATGCCGGCCCGATTCCGTACTTTTCGATTTTTTGAAAAATCGAAAAGATAAAAACATTTGATTTAAGTGAGAAAAACATTTTTGGGTTAAATTGCCGAGCTAGTCGGTCTTAAAATTGTTCGAGTCGCCACCCATTCGGGAACCGGTTTTTATTTTTTGAGAAAAACCCAATTTTATTTTTAAGAAAATTTGACTCCATTTTTATTTTGGATAAAGGAGGTCTGAACCAAAAATTCCGGGTAAGAGGGTTGGGTACGTTAGCCGAAATTTCATTTCGACTAACGCCCGGATTTACCGGCCTCTTAAACCGAAATTTCGTTTTCCAATTTTTAAGTTAAAGTTTGTTTTTGAAAAACAACTA
>CANUEY010145842.1:0-12803 GCA_948099555.1 Croton setiger | reverse complement strand
ACATAAACGGAGCCAATTAGGGTTTTTGGCTCGCGCGACCGAAAAATGTCAGAAACGCGCAATATTTTAAAGTAAATGATTTGGATATGTTTTGAATATGATAATATATGATTTGAATAAGAGTTATAAGCTATGTTATAGTTAATTAGGGTTTTTGGACCCGCGCGACCGAAAAATGCTGGAATCGTGTAAAATATGAACCATATGATTTTATGTGTTTAAGAATATGATTTAAAGAGTTTTGGGACCAAGATTTTACGACGATGTCGTATGGTTTCGGTTCCGTGAAAATCGTCGAGGTTCGAACTTGGTTTAGGGCACCGATCGAACTGCGACAAATTTTCGGATTCCGATTTTTACGAAACTTCAGACACGTGTTATACATATTATTTTAACACTAAAAACAAGTTTTAAGTAGGTGCTGGATGTGTTTAAAGGATTGGAATCAAGATTGGAAAGATTGGAAGAAAGAATGAAAATGCTTAAGTGATAAGTTATGTTTAAAGGCCAAATTAGTTAATTTTGTGGGAAAAGAGGTACCAAGCAACTGCTGGGCATTATTGGGATGTGTATTAGGTGCTGGAGAGGTGGGTTTGATTGCTGGACAGCAAGGAAAAATTGGTGAGAAACGTTGGGAAAGAGAGGAAGAAGAGAAAGAGAAAAAAAAGGAAAGAAAAAGAAAGAAAAGAAGAGAAAAAAAGAAAGAAATCCAAAAGGGAACTTCAATCCAACCTTTCAGAGTGTTTTTGGGATGTTTATGAAGTGATTAAAATGGTTAAATAAGAGAGGGAACTGCTGAAAATCGTTTGGGAAAGAGAGACAAAATTCTGGGAGCATTTCTGGATTCTAAGGCAGTTTTGAGGTTGCTACTTTGGAGGTTTATAACTTCCAAATGGTGATGCATGAGTGCGTTTGGGCAATATGGGATGATAGAGGGTATATTGGTGTATAGATTGGTTGTTTTAGTTTCCGGAAAACCACCGGAGGTGGCTGGAAAAGTGGCTGGAAGTTGGGTTGAGAGATAGGCAGAATCTGAGTTCTGGGAAAACAGTGTTGAGGAGCCAACTTTGGGGACTTCTATCTTTCCATCTATAGGGTTTCTGGGAATTTGGCTCTGATGGTTTGATAGAGGGTATGTAGAGGAAGAGTATGGTGGTCTTAGTTGGCTGGAAACGTATCAGAGGTGGCCGGAATAGTTGCTGGAAGTTGGGTAGTCAGTTAGGCAAAATCTGGAATTTTGAAAACTCTGTTGAGGAGCCAACTTTGGGAGCTTATATCTAATAATCTAGAGAGTTTCTCGGAATTTGGATCCAATGGTTAGATAGAGGGTATGTAGAGGAAGAGAATGGTGGTCGTATCGTGCCGGAAAGCCACCGGAGGAGAACGTAAGGTCATTGGGAAGTTGGCTTGAGAGGCTATTTTTCAGGCTGAAACCAGAGGGAGAAAGGAAGAGGGACCAAAACGCAGAGTAGGGCTGCGTTTTGATCATAGTCCAGCAGCCCAAAACGACACAGATTCCTGTGTTTTGGTGAAAATAGCGCGGCTAGCCCCTGATTTTGGTAAAATTTGCATTTTAGCCCCTGAAGTTTATAATTGCTTATATTTTTGACCCAGAAACTTTTATAAATTACGTTTTAGCCCTACCAACCTAATTTTGACGTCCTGAATCCATTTTTGACGTCAAAAATTTATTTGGAGATCATTTTGAGCTTGAAATTAGAGAATTAAATATTTTATTAGAGATTTTATTTATGAATTTATTTTAAAGTATTAAAGAATTTATTTAAAGTTTATAAATGGTTTTAATAATTATAATTATGATTAATTATAATTATTATATGTAAATAGAGATTGTCAATTATTTTTAATATGATATTAAATGATTTTAAAGCAGAGATTTTTAGAGATTGAGTTTTGAATCATAGAAAATTATATAGATTGAAATTAAAACTCAATTAAATCAGAGAATTAAATATTAAAGCATGCATCATAGCTTATATGGAGTCCTGATTTGATTATTAAACATGGTTGCTATGTTATGTATTATAGGAGCGTCGAGTCCTCGAGCAGGGCGGGTTGAATTACCCGAGACCCGACTGAGCTTACAGCAGTACGGTAAGTGTTAATCCACTTACTTACATGTATAGAGAGATATATATGTGATATTGTATACATGCTATATTGAAATGTTTGGACCGGTAATAAAGCCCGGTCAACTGTGATATATGAAAAGTGAAATGTTATGGTTATATTGATTTCTTTGGACCGATAATGAAGCTGATTAACCAGAGGTATATGATATATGAAATGTTTTGTTTGCGGTTCTTGAGTCGGTACTGAAATCCAACCAGTCGAGTTATTTGATCTGATATAGAGATATATATGTTGCTATAACTGGTACTGAAGCCCGGCTACATGTTTATATGAGAGATATTGCTATGAAATGTATATTGCATAAATGCATTTCCATAGAACTTAATTACATGCGTTGTGATTATCGTAGCCAGTGTTTGCAAATTTCACCAGAGGAAACCTACTGGTTTTTACGGAGAGGCCTAAGGGTCTATATGATATAGAAAGACCTAAGGGTCCTATATGTTACAGAGTGATCTTCGGATCTTACAGAGAAAGGTTTGACCGACGGTATTCCGGGTCTTCCTCATTTACTGGATCCAGTTACAGAATCATTTGAGGTGAAATTCTCGGGGCAACACTTGGTCGATAAATCACAACTACAGAACAGAGAGATCATATTGCATAGTATGCTACAGTGATGATCATTTATGATGAATATGTTCTGGAATCATGTTATTTTGCTAAGAGATGATATCTGAATTACATGTTTGGGTTATATGCTATATTTAAACTTGTATATGATCATGTGTTGACTAATATGGATATGTAGAGTATCACAGATTATAGTATCTGTGACTATTTTGGATAAGAGGAGTCCTAAGAGATAAGTTCCTATGACAGGTTCTGTTTAATATTTTGCAATTATGAATCACTGCTTTGTTTATATGGAATAGTTTGCACTTACTGAGTTCGCGACTTATTAAATTTCCTTTACATAATTCCAGGTTTTTCTTGGAGCAACTGACAGCGTCAGTTCTGTCATCCTTCCTCTAGGTCGGTCAGCCGAAGCTTAGGATCTCTTTCTTTCTCGCATTTCATTATTAGAATCATCTTATCATATAGATTTTGTTTTTCATATGGTTTGTAATCTATTAATAATGCTCATGATTAAACGAATATGTGATATAGTAAATAAGGAATGACATGTCATATGCATGGTGGACGTCATTGCATTACATGTAGAGTTATTACATGTTAATAGTGCTTATGTGTTGTGATATAGTAAATAAAGCATGTTATGTTTGAATATGCTTATAGTGCAGAGAAAGACAGGAATAACCAGAGATAAAGGTAAAAGAGAAAAGATGCCATATGCTATACATGTATGATATGAATGACATGATTATGTATGTTAAGAATGTTTTGATATATGTTTTGATAGAGATGCCATATATTATACATGTGTGATATGAATGACATGTTCATGTATGTTTTGAATAAGTTAAAGATGTCAACAGATTTAAAAAGAGAATGCAACATGTTATATATGTTAAAAAAAATATAGCATGTTTTATGACATAAGAGTACAAGTAGAGGTATTTACAGTCGGTCTTAAAAAAAGTTTTTCAAGTCGCCACCCGATTTTGGGACACCAAATTTTAATTTTAAGCAAAAGTGACTCAGTTTTTTATTATGAAAAGGCATTGGTGAAAGTTTTCAGAGATCGGGTAAAGGGTAAGGTGCGACGGTTTAAGTTTTACTTAAACCACTACCCGGTAAAAACTGGTCTCTTGGTTTGTTTTTCTTTCCAAAATTTAAGTTTAATAAAAAGCCGTTGTGTGATTAAAGCTAGCGATGTTCCTAATTGGCGATAATCGGTCATTTGGGAAAAAATTAAATCAAACATACAAAAGCGATAAAAAGCAAAAAATTAAAAGTACGGAAATTAAATCATTCAAACCCTAAAACTAACTACAAAATAGTCCTAATTAATTACAATCTATCCAATTTAAACCCCAAATTAAACCCAAACACCCCAAATGCATTTAAAATAAACATTCAAAATGTGCATGTGAAAGTTACCAAAAAGTTCCTTAAGTTATGAAAATTACAAAAAAGTCCTTGAACATGCAAAATTACTAAATAGGTCTACATGACATGCCAAAGTACCCAAAACACACCCTACATACGAAAAATTGCTTAACCAGTCCCAAATAACTTGTAACAACCCTTGAACAATTCATATTATATTAAAGTTTACAAAAACAGTCCTTAATATATATGATGCATCAAAACAGTCCATAAAAGACAGCATTTTGCACAGAAGTAGCAATGTAAACCTTGTCCATATTCAACACAACATAGTTTAATTGAAACATTTGAACAATTTTGGCCAATGATATTCAACAAGCTACGCTAATATTAATAATAATATAGCAAGCCTAGTGAATCTCAACAAACAAGAATTAAATAGAAACTATTTCAGCAACATCTTTTTTTGACATGGCAGAAGCATAACATCACACTTTGGATAGATTATGTTAAAGGGTTTTTATGACATTTTGGACTCAAATATGGATATTCTGTAATGGACATCAGCAATTAAACAAGATGAAACTAGCAACAATTAAACAACAGAATTCAAAATCACCATTTTAAATAGAATCAGAGACTAGAAAGGCAATTGGAACTTGCAACATGGGCACATAATTGGGTTAGGAATTGAAAATTAAACACAAATAGATAACAAAGGCAGAGATCACATTGGGGACATCTTAAGCAATGCCATCAACCAACAATATTAAATAGCAATATGATTTAGCAGTCTCATATTCAGAACTCAACAACATAACTGTGCTCAATTATGGTAAGCAACATTAAAGAAAACAAATATCGTCATAATTGATTTCAAGTCTGGTCATCATGCAATCTAGAAGCATTTGAGGAAAACTGATTAATTGAAGTATCATAGCCGAACTATGAACAACAGTAGCAAAGAGATAACAACATTAACCACTTCTAGACCCCAATAAATAGTAGCCACTACTGCAACAAATGAAGGCAGGAACAATATGGCAAAAAGGTTGTAGACAGACACATGATTAAAAGAACCTTTTTTTTTAGGTTTAAACTAGGAAGCTTTACTCATAAATAGCAAATGATAAATGAAACCACAACAGAAACAGAGAGATTCAAAGCTTAATGACCAAGCTAAAGACTATGGCATATGATCTGTCACACACAGGAAACAATATGGACCTATAACTGCAACAAACACCAATGGGGATAAGCTTACAATATTAAAAGTAGAACACATCAACCATCTTGCAACATTTAGGCCATAGGACTGGCAAAAGACTAGCATTCAAAAGTGGTACTGAAATGAGAGCAAAAGAGTGGTATGAAGATGCTACAATTAAACTACTTGATATTGAATATGGACTGGACATTTCAATGACAAACATGGCCTAACCAACAATATGCAGAAGCAACAGAAATACAGGAACATAATTAGTTTAATGAAACCTAATAGAAATCACAATCTAGACGAAAGGCAACAAAACAATCAATATGGTTGTTGACGCTTGATTTGTGTACCCCAAAAATAACCGAGGATGTTGAGAGCTCCAGACTCGGAATTCTCAGGATTCCTACTCAGCTCGTTTTTCCTCATTTTCTAAAATATTTTCCAGTATTTTAATCCTTGTTGTGTTTTTAAAAGATTCTCAAAATTCCCTTTTATTAACAAAAATATGTGTTTTTCGATGTGTTTTTATTTTTCAATTTGCAAAAGAAAAATATAAAAAAAGAAGAAAAGAAGAAAAAGAGTCCAAAAAGAATGATTTGTGATTTTAATCTTAAAAATCAATTTTAAGATTAAATGGCAAATGTTTATGTTTTAGTCTTGATTTCGATTTTTAATCGAAATATGTTTTATGTTTTTAATTTTAATTAATTTGAAAAATTAATTAGAAGGGTTTAATTAAGAGAATTGGGAGAAAATAGAAAAAGGATTAAATTGAAAAGAATTAAAAGAAAAAGGAAAATTCGAAAGGAATGAAGGGCCTAATTGCAAACGGAAGAAAAGAACTGTGGGCCAAGGTTGAATTCTGGAAAATACTAGGGAGGAAGGCGGAAGGCTGGAAGTTGAGGGTCAAAACGACGTGTCGTTTCGACCAAACGCGGAAACGTCAAGAGGAAGAGGAGTTGCTGCGTTTTGTCAAAACGCAGAAAACGGCATGTCGTTTTGTTGAAAAGAAAACAAAAAAAAAATAAAATGAAACGATGTGTTTTGATGACTGGAGTATACAGTAAACAGACGAGAACGAAGATCAAACAGAAGCCTTAATCAAAAGATGAAGGAAATTGAAGAGAGAACGAGAAGAACCCTACCAGAAGGGAGGAGACGAAATTGGAACAAGGAACCGACGGAGGGAAATTGTGCTAGAGAAGCTACCCCTCAACAACTTCTGAAAGTTGACAACAAACGATGGAGACAGAAAGTAGGCTCGAAGAGTCTGAAGAAAATGCGTCGAAGAGACTGAGAGACGGCTGCATTCAAGAGGGGAGACGTGGCCAGCTAGAGGCCACGGGTGGTTTCCTTGAAAAGGAAACCTCTGCAGTTGAAGCGAAGGGGTTCTAGGGAAAAAAAGGGGGGAGAGGATTTCGAAGAAAAGAAAAATCAGAGAGAGTTGGGAGTTTTCAAAAAATCTGTAAGCTTTCTATTGTTTAGATTTAGGGTTTCAATTTCCCTTCTATAATCGATTGTCTGGGTTTAATTTCGTCCGTAATTGGGGTGTGATTAGATTCTAGGGTTTCGAAAATTAATTTGGGGATTTATACTGTAAATTGAGAGTTTCAAAATTAGAATTAGGGACCCATGTGTCTGTGTTTGGTTTCGAAAACCAATTGTAAAGAAGATCAATTGCTGTAAAGATTTCTAGAATTTGAATAAAGCTTGGATGAATTTCTGAGGTACCTTCTGATTTCACTTCCAGTTTGATTTCTTTTTAGTTCAAAATACTTTAGCTTGTGTTTTGTTTTCCGGTTCAGTTTTCTTGATTTATTTTCTGTTTTCTGTTCAATATGCTTGTGAATGTATGGAAGCCAGATTGAATGGCAGTGTGCTTCTGCTTTATGAATAATTTCTTGTGTTTGTTCTGTTATCCCCATTTCTGATTCTAGAATATGTGTAAGGGTATTTGTTTTGCCTGAAATTGATATGCTGAGTATGCTTTGGATTGTTGACATCTTAGGTTTGGGTTTGTTTTCTTTTCTGTCTTGAAGAGTTTATGTTTGCCTGCTGGAAATGTGAACTGGCTAGCTTCTTAGGGTTGATCTTCACCATGGATGTTGGATTCTTGTCTGTTTGATAGGATCAGAAGTGTTGGTGTGTTTGAATAGAATGTATATAGATTTCCCTCCTTGATTAGCTTCTATCTGCAAGGTTGCTTCTGTTGTTTCTGCATTGAAACTGCATTTTATTCCTAAACCTGTTGTTTCTGCTTATAATATACCATGTACAGGCTCATCTAGTGTTTGTTTAGGAAAGTATAGGTACTAAGTCTTCACGTTTGTATGCATTAGTGTATGGTGGCTTGCAATTACAGGTTAGAAGTTATGTATCCAATCTCTATGTCTTCGTATATGACATTGTTGGTATTTGGTGAGACTGCCTTTTCCTATGCCAGCTTCCAAATTTGGCAGGAAGTTCCCCTGGCAACTATTGTTTGGAAATGCTGTGTTGTGATATTGGAATAAAGTGTGTAATGCATCTTTCATGTTAGGTTTGTCAATTAATGTCATGTGCTGGGTCATTATCTGATTTAGTCCTGATGTTCCTCTTGGATTACAGTCTGTAGCTTTCAAGTGTTCATATAACCTGTTCTGGTTCATGCATAATCTGCTTCATGCTGTAAACTGTCTTGAGATTCCTGTTGCATGGGGCTGTTTCCTAATTTTAGCTTTGTTGAAAGCAATATGCCAAGAATCTGTTTGCATGTGGATTAAGGTAAAAATGTACAAAATGGAAGTAAACAGAAATGAAAACAGAATGTATGAACAAGTAGGAGATTTGGCTTTGCTAAGGGACCAAGTTGCAAACTGCTGATATATGAATTATTTGATGACTTCATTTGCTGTAAATTGATTAGTATTGGGATGAACTATCATAACATTGCATGATAAACACTGAATTGGGAAGTTTGGGACTAAAATGCAATTTTCCAAAAATTAGAGGACCAAAACGGTAATTTGCCACTTTGAACCAAATTGATAATTTGGCATGTTTAATGTGTTTATAAACTGTTTTGGTGTTAATTTTGTGATAAAAATCAACTTGGGGGCTAAAACGTAATTTTCCATATTTTGCATGTAATTGTTAAATTGATATGTTTAATATGTTTTATGTGTTGTTTTGTGTTGTTTAAATGTTTTATGTGCTAAAATGATAATTTTCCTTCAGGGGGCATTTTTGTAATTTTGTAAAGTTTAAGGACTAGATCGTAATTTTCCATGAACTACCTTTAATTACTAATTTTGGACGCCGTGTTTAAATTCGGGAATTAATCGGGTAGCATGTAATTTTAGGAACCGCGTTGCAATTATTTTCTCTGGAAATCGGAGAAAGAATATTTTAGACTTAAGGGCTGTTTTATTTCCCGCAATTTAATTTCAGCACTTCATCGCTTTCGTATTCGTGTTTGTACAAACGATTTAAATCACCGATTTAGGAACATGGCTAGTCGGCTTTTCTAAAATAATTGTCTTAACTTTAAATTTTTCGGAAAATCAAAATTGGTTTCAGAGGCTGGTAAATCCGGCCGGTAGTCGAAATGAAATTTCGGCTAACGTACTCTACCCGCTTACCTGGATCTTTGGTTCGGATTTTGCCTTATCCAAAATAAAAACGGAGTCAACTTTTTTGGTTTTTCTTAAAAACCGGTTCCCGAAATGGGTGGCGACTCAAAATAATTTTAAGACCGACTAGTTCGGCACCGCAACCAAAAAATGCGTTTATCTCCTTTGCCTGTTTTCAAACCGAAATGGAAAATGAATTTTTGCAAACCTCTCTCGGCTTCCCGAAACAGGCTGGGGCGAGGGCCGACCCGTTGGCGGTTTTTGTGAAAACCGGGCCGTTAGCAATGGTATTACTTAAATACAGAAGCTAGACAACAACAAAGATATAAGAAAAATAAACAGAAGCATCAAAACGTCTTCATCAGTCTGGTTCCCAAATCATGCCATTCATTTTAAACAGAAAATTAAAAGAGAGAAGAAATTTTGGAAAACCTCAAATGCTCTTAAATTTCTTTGATTCCAAGCTTTGAATGACAAGTTTTCTTTATAAAACGGATTGTTTCCTCTACAATGTATCCAAGAAATAGTAGAAAATTACAAGAAAAACTCTAGTCATTTTCCTGATTTCGAATTGATTTTGAAGCAAGAAGGGAAAACCCTAATTTCAAACACAATTTCCCTAATTTCCCCCGAAGAAGAACCCTAATTTCTTTAATTACAGAAATAAAAATCCTAAAACAACTCAAGAAGCTTACTGATTCTCTCTCTTCTGGAATTCTCTCTCTAGACCCCTTTCTGGAATGCTGCCCCCCATAATCCTCTGACTGCTTCTCCTGCTTTATAAGCAATGGCTCTATCTTCGCCTCTTTCCGCACTTCGCCTTTGCCCGCGCCCTTCATCCTCATCATTGTCATCATCACCATCGTATAGCTCCTTTCTCTCTTCGTTTCATCCTCTTCATTGTCTTCGTACAGCTTTCTGTTTTGGAAAACGACAAGGAAGGAAGCTTCTTTCGTCTGTGCTTATGTTCCTCTGTTTATGTTTGCATTTTATTTCATCTGCTTCTGCTTTCTAATTGCTTCACTCGATTTTCATCTATTTTATTTCTTCTTTTTTGTTTCCTAAGCGCATAAAACGGTTTGGATTAAAGTGGTGCGTTTGCACCTTTAATTTGGGCGGGGCAAGCTGGTTTTGAATCGAACCAGTCCGGTTCAATTCAAAACCTTTCTTCCTTCTCCTTTTCTTCCCCCTTTTCTCCTTTTTCTTCTTTTAACCCCTAGTCTTTTACTTCTTTTTCAATCATGCCCTTCCTTTCCATTTTAACTTTCAAAATTACACCCTTTCTTTATATTTCATTCATTTTTCTCCTTTCTTCATTTTCTTCTTCTTTTTATTTTCTATTTTCTCTTTTTTTCTTCTAATAATATTTTTTATTTTTTCAATTTTTTACAAAATAAGGAGAAATTAAAATTAAAATAAATATACTTTTTTTTTTTCTTGCTTAGACATTTCTCTCTTAGATTTTGGAAGTAAAAAATCGAGCGTCAACAGTTTGCCCCCACTTTGATATAAATTGTGCGAAGCACAAATTATATCAAAGTATCAACTGACGCGAAGATAAAAGGTAGTTACCTCTGTATAATGTTGATGATGAATCTTCCCATTTTTTCTAAGGAAGGATTGATTGGTCTCCTCATTTCTTCTAAGGAAGGTGATTTGATGAATCTCCCCGTTTCTTCTAAGGAAGCTAATGTGATGAATCTCCCCATTTCTTCTAAGAGAGTTTGATTTTCCCATTTCTTCTAAGGAATCTCCCATTTTTTCTAAGGAACTTTTCCCATTTCTTCTAAGGAATCTCCCATTTCTTTTAAGGAATTTTGTCCCATTTCTTCTAAGGAACTTTTTCCCATTTCTTCTAAGGAATCTCCCTATTTCTTCTAAGGGACTTTTCCCATTTCTTCTATGGAATCTCCCATTTCTTTTAAGGAACTTTTCCTATTTCTTCTAAGGATCTCCCATTTCATCTAAGGAACTTTTTCCCATTTCTTCTAAGGAATCTCCCATTTCTTCTAAGGAACTTTTTCACATTTCTTCTAAAGAATCTCCCATTTTTTCTAAGGAACTTTTCCCATTTCTTCTAAGGAACTTTTTCCCATTTCTTCTAAAGAATCTCCCATTTCTTCTAAGGAATCTCCCATTTCTTCTAAGGAAGTTTTCCCATTTCTTCTAAGGAACTTTTTCTCATTTCTTCTAAGGAATCTCCTATTTCTTCTCAGGAATCCCCATTTCTTCTAAGGAATCTCCCATTTCTTCCAAGGAACTTTTCCCATTTCTTCTAAGGAATCTCCCATTTGTTCTAAGGAACTTTTTTCCATTTCTTCTAAGGAATCTCCCATTTCTTCTAAAGAACTTTTTCCTATTTCTTCTAAGGAATCTCCCATTTCTTCTAAGGAACTTTTCCCATTTCTTCTAAAGAATCTCTCATTTCTTCTAAGGGACTTTTCCCATTTCTTCTAAGGAACTTTTCCCATTTCTTCTAAGGAACTTTTCCCATTTCTTCTAAGGAATCTCTCATTTCTTTTAAGGAAATTTTTCCCATTTCTTCTAAGGAATCCCCAATTTCTTCTAAGGGACTTGCTTGAATCTCCTTATTTCTTCTAAAGGACTTGATTTAAACCTTCCCATTTCTTCTAAGGAAGCCGACTTGAATTTCCTCATTTCTTCTAAAGGTTTTAATCTGAACCTTCCCATTTCTTCTAAGGAAGTTGACTTGGAATTTCCTCATTTCTTCTAAAGGAATCGATTTGAGTCTTCCCATTTCTTCTAAGGAAGTTGTATTGAATCTCTCACTATTCTTTTGGAAAGCTTTTGTTTTCTGACTTTACATCTTCACTTTTTTCTTCTTGAATT
Organism: Croton setiger; assembly: GCA_948099555.1. NCBI lineage: Eukaryota > Viridiplantae > Streptophyta > Magnoliopsida > Malpighiales > Euphorbiaceae > Croton > Croton setiger. The sequence continues at coordinate 1,019 of CANUEY010145842.1, read as the reverse complement.
TTCGGATCACTTTACAAGAAAATTTTATTCCTGCAAAACTTTGAAATAGATATGCAAATGTGTTGTTAATCAAATGCATGTATGTGACACCCCCGACCAGAGTCATACGTCATTTTGACATCATTATTATGCATTTTTATTTAAATTGCATTAGAGTTTGATATGATATATGACATTTACATGAAATATATGATTTAGGAAATGATAATATATGAGTTTAAAATGATAAACAAGAGAATTTTTAAGTTCGTTTATCGTCGAAAGACAGAGATGGAGCCAATTAGGAGTTTTGGCTCGCGCGATCGAAAAATATCGAAAACGCGCAATATTTTAAAGTAAATGAATTTGATATGATTTTATATGTTTCCATACATGATTTAAAGAGTTTTGGGACCAAAATTATATGACGACGTCTTACGGTTAGGGTTCCGTGAAAATCGTCAACCGCCACAAATTTTCGAATTCCAATTTTTGTGAAATTTCATACACGTGTTATACTATTTATTTTGACACCGAAAAAAAATTTTAAGCTAGTGATGGACTTGATTTGCAGCTGAAAATTAAAGAGAAATGGAAAGAGGAAAGGTGAGAATATGTTAACTTTGTGATTAAGTTTAATAAAGAGATATTTTGGTGTAAAGTTAAACTTAGAGCAGCTACTTGTATTGAATTTTTGGTATGTCTGGAAGGCTGGGATGAAGAGGTGGGATAGATCTAAGTTGTTGGATTAGTGAGAAGAAAGAGAGGAACGAGAGAGAGAAGGAAAACTGTTGACGCTCAATTTGTGTACCCCCAAAATTATCCGAGGATAATAAGAGCTCTAAATTCGGAATGGCCAAAATTCCCGCTCGGTTCGCTCTTTCCTCCTTTCTAAAATATTTTCCTAATATTTTTAATCCTTTTCGTGCCGCGAATGAATTCTCAAAATTCCCTTCTAGTTGCAAAAATATATTTATGTTTGTTGATGTATTTTATTTTTCACATTGCAAAAAGAACAAAAAAAATTAGAAAAAGAAGAA